>RJWH01000170.1:1099807-1220587 GCA_004363575.1 Solenodon paradoxus
TCTCTCTCTCTCTCTCTCTCTCTCTCTCTCTCTCTCTCTCTCTCTCTCTTTCTCTCTTTCTCTCTCTCTCTCTCTCTATCTGCTTCATCTTTAATGACTATGAGAATCCATTGTGTTGCTGTTTCATCTTTTGCTTAATTTATGTATAATGGAAAGATTGTATGTTCATTATTTTTCATTTTGGGTATAAATAATGTTAGCTTGAATACTTTAATAGGTTAGGATAAATTCTTTGAAATGGAGTTGCTGGATTGTTTACTGTTTCCTCAGTGCCTAGTACAGAGTCAAATGAATAAGAGGATCCCTGATGGTTTTTGATTGAATGCTCATCAAAGAGCTTTGCTTTTTAAAAGTTATTAATAAGGATTGGTAAATTTTCCTATAGAAACATGTCATTTACATTCTTGATAGTGATTATGAACATTTATTTTTAAATTTCTGATGATAAATATTTGAATAAATATATTTTGAAATATAATTATAAGTATTTTATGGCATCTGGTTGTCATGCTTAGAAAAGGTCACTTTATTTTTAAAAATTAATTTAATATTTATTGAGATAACTTTGCTTTATAAAATAATATGAATCCATATGTGCAGTTTCCCATTCCTCAAACACATGAAAGTTCACTTTATTTTAAGATTATAAAACCAAGTCATCAATACTGGTTTCATTTTTTACATTTAAATATTTAATCCCCTTGGAATTAATTTTGATATGACTTTATACTTATTTAATATGAATTTTTTAAAACAAACATTTTCTCACTTCTTAAAAGCTTTCTTATTTGTCTTACTTGAAATTTAGAAATTTCATTAAAATTTGGACATTTTGAAATATTCTAATTTTTGATTCACTTGGTTACCTAATACAATGATGATTTAAGATTGCTTTCAGTAAGAATACTTGGAGACACAGAATTATGCTGAAAAAGAAATGAAAAATGAATTACTTTTTCTTGGTGATGTTTTTTCTTTGGTATCCAGGTGAGATAATGGATAACCTTATCCTAGAAGCTGGAGATGATGCTGGAAAAGTGAAATGGGTGAACATAAGTAATAAACTCAAGCTTTATGCCAGTCACTCTCAATTCATCAAACTTGTGGCAGAGAAACGAGATGCTCACTGGAGTGATGGCTCTTAAACTGATTGCCAGGGTTTATAGCTCCAGTCCTCATGTGAGCCAAAGGCCAACAAAGGAAAGGAAGACAGCATCACAGAACTCAAGACTATAAAAAGGGAAGGGTAGGTCACTTAGAAATATTTTATTCACTTTCAAAATAATTTACATTTGGAAGGTTTTGCATCAAAATGAAATGAGTAAATATGCTGAAGTGAGAGCACAGAATTTTCTGCTTTCCAGTCAAAAGAAATATAGACAATCGTATTTTGTATGTATTAAGCATAGCTTTAACCAAATCCGAACATTGATGCTCTTTGAAGAATCATAGTCTGAATAAAGATAATTTCTGACCAGTTATAACTTCTGCTTTGCGTCCAGCTCTGTTTGTCACTTTTCTTTCCCCATTGATCCCCTGAGGTCTTAGGGACTCTGCTCCTTAGATGGAGGACCAACCACCATTGTGTAATTTGATTTATCTTTAACTTACTTGCTTCATATGAAATTGTTGGAGCTGATTTCAAAGATGGAAACATGCATTTACTTGTGTCATCAATTTTTTGAGGAAACTTCAGTCACTTTTTGTCAGTAAAGATCCAGATAAGTGAATAAAGAGCCCATTTTTTGAAATTGTGAATTAAAAAAAATGTGTCCAGAAAATTATCAACCAAAATTGATAGTTTATTTCACTCTACTATAACTGTATCTGTGATAATTGAATTAAAACTGAGTGTTCAGAAAGGAAATGAGGCAGATGCAAAGGGAGGTCTTTGAGAGTTGTTCTCTAGAAAGGAAATATTGGTAATTCAAGTTAGCATTCAAGTAACACATTTTTAATATTGTGAATTCCAGAGGAAAGGAAAGAGTTGGTGTTTTAGGTATTCTTGAAAGCAGGGAAAAAGAAGGGAACTAGCATGGCCTTGTCTCAGTGGACACATTAATCACATTCTGTCTAATCTACCCTTGAGAAGTTTCATGATATTGGCCCCTGTCAACTTGAAGTAGGGACTCTCTTAATGCCATGTTTGCCTCAGTTGAATTACAGATGTGGTATCTGAAGAAAAGAATCCTTAAGGGACAAAAGCAGAGTCATGGTTATTTTCTTTTCCTCAGATATTTGAAAAAGGTGTTATACATATTCTGTAGTTAAAGAACAAAGGCTTTTCTTCTCTTAGTGTGAATGTCAACTTTGCTGAGAAATATTAAACTATTTGATTTCAGGATGCTGCCTCAAAACCCCTCTGGAAGAATTATATGGTTTATGTGCGGTGTTAATTTTTTAGCATTAATAGAATCCTGGTTTTACGTAATAAGAAAGACCTGTTTACTGGGTGAGAGGTAGGATGACTTCCCAGCATGAAAGAGTCTGATTCTACTTTTACTGTTTGGGAGGAAGAAATTGCTTCTTAGCACTGAATAGATTTCTCTGAAATTGAAATTGCTTACCAAAATGCTTGAGATATTGAAAATAACATTTCCTCTATGGTGAACAGTGTGATACATTTAAACTGACATTTATTAATGTCTTTATTAAGACATTAGGTTATATTAAAATTTTTATTTAAAGTCTGACTGAAGTACAAGGTCTACAGGTAAGTTCCTTGTGACACTATGGAGTTTTCACTGGAACATTTAAAAATATGCAAAATTATAAAACTGCTACAAGCTATAGATAGAAGTAGATAATCTTCTGATAATTGTTAAGTATCCAGCATCATCTGTAATAGAGAAAAAAAAACATTAAAATTTTAGCTTAAGGCGTTTCTGGAGGAATATTTACTGCTACATCACTAGATAATATTTCTTTCATAGTATCTTTTTAAATATTTTTTGAGATATTTAGTAAAATAAGTAGTAATAATAAATCCCACTTACTGAATATCTTAAATGTTATCTCTTAAGGATCATAACAATCCTGTCAAGTTAAGTGATGTTATTCCCATTTCATAAGTGAAACTGACACTTAGAGAGGTTGCCCCAGTATCTTATCTATTCAATAAGGGACAGAACTAGGCTTTAAACCCTGGTCTGCCTGGTTCCCAAACCTGTGTTCTATTTATTGTATTCCCTGCTAAGGTTGTGAAGTCTTTGTGATTTGATTCAGTGTTACTTAAACATTACTTATGTTATCCATAGTAATGCAGTTATGATTTGTGACTTGAAATGTAAAATCCACATCTGATTTGGCTAGTATTGTTAAAATTGTTTGCATAATTTTAACTTAAAGAAAATTTATAATTACCTAAGATGTAGCCAAATCAGTATTTATCTTGCCAGAAGATGCTCTTAAGCTTCTGAAAGCATTTCAGAATTAAACAGGAGTATATGCTAAATTTGGATAAGACTGTAACTATGTGAGAAGCTAAATATCTGGTTGCTAAAGAGGACACTTGAAAATTCAAATCACTTTAAGAGGCTAAATGCTACTCTGCTTACAGTAAAAGCAGAGTTTGTTGTTATTTTCTAAAATATTGGTGAAACTTTAATAAATATATTTATTTAAAAATACACCCTTTGAAGAAAATATTTGTAATTAATTTGGTGGGGTTTTTTTTTAACACATATTTTCATCATTTTGCCAGCCTGAGGCTGTTAAACTTTTAAGATAATATTTAAAGATTTAAACAGTGATTAAAAGATGTTTGGAGATTTACTAACCGTATGTAACTTCTGATACTGTAATGAATTAGTTCTGTTAAGATAAACAATCAGATTATAGTTATTTTATGAAGATATTTTTGTCCTAATTTCTTCTTCTCTACCCATGTCTTTCATATTGTGGTTATTTTATTGCCAGTGGGTTAGTATTGCTATAGTCATGTGTGTTGAAGGTAGAAAATAATATGGTTCTATTATACTTAAATACTGATTATTTGACTCCTCAACTGTTTTTTCTGCAGCATAGATCTTAATTTTTCTTGATTGACCTCTGTTGGCCAGATAATGAAGCATTTGAAGTGGTATAAAATACTTATATAAGTGTGTCAGGGCAATGAAATTTGTCAGAAGAAATAGTTGGGTGAAATACAATTTCTCAAAATTGGAATTGAGAATATTTTGATTCATCAGCTTTTCCAGGGTAGATTAAAATAAATACATAATATATGCTTTTTTTTTTTTTTAAAGGAAAGTTGCAGGAATGAAGGCAAGTAGATAGGTAGGCAGGAAGATGGAGGAGGAAGAAGCATGTTATTTTATTTAGTTGTTTATCTTGGTTGTTCCTCTAGCCCGGTTCACATAGTTGGGTCCTGGGAATGTATATAGACTACTCCAAAGTGGGCTTATCTACTAGGCCCACCGGGATGTGCTACTATATACAAATTTAATTGACGTTAGTCCATATATTTGAAAAAGGAATACATCTTTTTTGTCTATTTTTTTATATAATTTAAACTGAAAGCAAACTTGGGTAAGAATCAACATAAAGGTTTCAAAGTTTATAGTCTTTCTATAAAGCGAGCTGCTGCTTTTGTATTAACGAAATGTGTTCCTTGCTTTGAGACCATTTCTAGGCCTAGTAGTTTCATGATAGGCTTTTTCAGTTTATTATGATTATCCATAAGACAAAAAGAAGGTAAAATTTACTGTTTGAAATTTCTTATTTTAATATTGCATTTATTTCTATAAATGGGAATTTTGTTTAATACCATGGACATTATGAAAAGAAAACTTTTTTAACCTTGAAGAAATTCTGACCTACCTATCTTAGAGAAAATTAAGTTTATGACTCATGAGCTCTAATTTGGGTAGATCAGTTGGATTTGATTCTGCCATTTTTTTGTTTTTGTTTTTTTCTTAAAGGAAAGATGTGGGCAGGAATGAAAGTAAACAGGAAGGTAGGAAGAGCTAGAGGAAGAGGCATTTATTTATTTTATTTAGTTGCTCATCTTGGTTATTCCCCTGTCCCGGACATGAACATAGACCCATGAGATTTATGTCAACTAAGCCAGCTGGAGGCCAGAAACTTAACCACTAAGCCCTCAGGGAGCACCTATATTTATTGGTTTGTTTTTATATTTATATGTTTGTTTATAGATTTATTTTGGTCATCTCCCCCACCCTGGGCCACAAACCTGGGTCCTTGAACTTTGTGAAACTAAACCTTTGGTGTGGGCTTAATGCGAGCCACCAGGGCCTGCCATCAAATAGTTCAGAAGAATCATTCTTACCTTTCCTGAGATTAAATATCATATGATTTTCTTAATATAATCAGAAAATCTTACCCTAAAGAAGACCTAAAATAAAAAATAATAAGATAGCTTCAGTTTATTAGATAAATTTGTAGTTTATAGTAGATTACAAATAATTAAGAACTTACCCCCAGTTGGTTCAGAATATAAGTGATTAACTGTGAAAGAAGAAAAATCAATAATTAGTGCTGTCATTGTGTTTTGCGGGGATTTGCTCCCAAGAACAGGATTGGAGGAAGGAGGAGATTGAGAAACTCAAGAGAAAGTGGGATGATAGAAAGCTGGGGTCAGGGGGCCAATAGTCTCTCACAAAATGAAGAGCCTAGACCATTCTGCTCTCCACCTATTTAATGGTTTCATACACAGCATTACTTTAAGCAGCTTATACAAGCAGGTTTATGGTTACGTTGGATTTTCTTCTACAGCCCTTTGCTTTCTAACTTCATAAATATGTCTGTCTTGCTTTTGGGGAGTAAACAGTTATAAGAGCACACTGCTCCAAAGCTTTCCCACGGCAGCCTTTGCCCTGTGCTCTGAACTTGGTGTTCTTGATGTTCTGCCAGCTCCACCTTCAACCTTGCTCTATTTTCTGCCCCCAACAGTGTTTTTCTAACTTATTTTTAAATTAGTGCATATATGTTAAAATATTTTCTATATAAAATCATTGTTTTATTGAAAATTTAATTCCATTGTACTACATGGTATCATTTATTTACATGATATCCAATTTTAAAATGAATACACAATCTGTAAATTTAAATCGTGTAATTCACAGAAGTATTTTCTTATAACTGCCTTGTAACTATATTCAGTATATCTGGAAGGTAGAAGATTGATATGAATGGTTAAGAAACTTACTGTGTTTCCATACAAGTGCTCTCTGTCTTAATTGACGGAAAGACCTTCTGTGATTGATACTTGAACCAGAAGTTTCAGACAGCTATAAAGACTTCAATAATTTGTTTACATAAGCAGTTTCACTGGGAAAGTAGTGCCTTCCCACGTGGTTCTTCTGTTAGAAACTGGCAGCTTGCTCAAGGAATGGGTCCCTCACTCTTCAAGAAGGTGAAGACTATCTGTACGGCTGCCTAAGTTGGCGACAGTATGTAACCAAAACACTGCCCCTTGAGCAGCTCTTGGGCGTGAACAACGTTCTCAGGGGGTGTTTATTCCTTTAGGATCCTTTGAACTATGATCGATAGGAGAAAGAAAAAAAAACTACAAATTTATCAACATAAAGAGATGATACTTCTAGAAATTATTTTGTCAGGACCCTTTCCGGGATGGATATGGCCAACAAACTTCAAAAAGTTCTGAAAAAAATATAAGTATTAAGTATTCAGATCTGACAATCTGAATGAGTCACATGTATCTGAGGAGTATTTTCACTGGAAGAGACTTTAGAGATACAACTAACTTAATTATAGAGGTGAGATTAGAATCTAGGATTTCTAATCATAGGCCATTACTCTTAGCCATGTTATGGTTTAAAAGTGAATTTCTAATTTTGTGATCTTGCATAATTAATCATTGAAGGTCATTGCCTAGAACATTTTTAGAAAGATATGCTAGAATTTTTATGATTTCCCATTTGGAAATGGACTATATTATTATTTAAGTAGAATTGTTGGTGAGAAGAGCACTAGCTATTTGAACCCAAAGGAGTTAGGTTCTTAGGCTCAGAAGTTACTTGTATGAGCTTAAAGCTTCTGGAACACTTAAATATTCTTCAAGATGGTGGGCTTCAAACAGGCTGTGTTGAAGAATCCGAAAATTTTTCTCTCAAGTACACAAATTTAATACCATATGTATTGATTCACAGATACTATACTAAAATTGTATCATTTAATTAATGACTTATCATTAACAAATAGAAAGGAAATCCTAGTTTAAATGATTGTCTGCTGTGAGCTGTGTCTTGATTTCAGAAATGGGTTGTATGAAAAGTATGTTTTCTGAAAGGGGAATGGAATTTTTAGTGTTATCTTTCGTAAATCCTAATATTTCTCTTGTATTTTTGTAAAAAAAGATCCTGAATAACTTATTGCATTGATAAAAGGCCTTATTAAAAAGTTGAATTATGTACAATTCAATAAAAAAAATTGTCTGTTGAAAATGAACTGCTAATGGTAGACTTAGTGTATTGTATATACAGATATTGATTTACAGTGATGTACACCTTAAACCTGTCTAATGTGATGCAATACAGAATTAATTTAAAGCTATCCTGCAATAAATTAGTTTAAATTTTTTTCTATTGGGATTTAGATTTGGTAATCTTTAATGTATTTTGTGTCTAGGCTAACACTTCATTAGCTAAGAAATTATCAATCCAATTATCTCACTTAAAGCTATGTTTTCTGTAACCCCATGTCTTTTGACTCTAATCTTTCACCTTCATTGATGATAGCAGAAGTTGTTTTGTCAGTTTATAGTTTGGATGAATTGAATAAACAAATGCTGAACTGTTCACATGCATGAGATTGTTAATCTTTACTTTGAATTTAACAGCCATGCTTTATTTTGTTTCTCAGTGAATCCTACTTAATAAAGAGGACAATTTTCATGATGTACTGACTTATCTTGCATAGGGCATTGCATGTGAATTTTCAATAAACTTTATAGATTAACAGAGAAGAAGATATTTACCACTATAAAATCATTAAGTGTCAGGACCTAGAATAAAGGAAATAAATAATCAGAGTTGTAATTCAATATCTTATTCATATTTTTTATGTTATACACTTTATATTGATTAATGAAATGCTTTTTAGAATTCTCAACATCTCTAAAATTATATCATGAAGGTTCATATTCACTAATAATTTAAATTTCTCTCCATCAACACCCTCTCCCACCCCTTTCAAGCCTACTATCTCTGGAAACATTGTCCATATTTTCTTTTGTGAACTTGAGATATAGCAAAGACTTCTTGGAAAGATCATTTAACTTATAGTTACCAGCATGGAAAAAGACTATATTTTGAGATCACTTCTTTATGAATGCAATAATAATATTTAACAATATTTAATTATTAAATAATTATTTCCTATAGTTTTAATAAGGTATTTACAAATTTTGACATTAATATGTTATAACATACTTTTTTTTGGCTTGTGACTGAATCAATCTCATCGTATGTAATTATGACTCACTAAGTAAAATGCTACTCAAAGTAAACTTTGAGTAGGATTTTACCATGACTATAAACTTCTAGTTTAGAGGTTTCCAGGACAGATTACAATTTAATAAAAATACATGTTTCCCTCACTTAAGGAAATACAAGCATAAAATTTTAGAGGTGCGTAGACTATAAATCACCTATTTGCACTATTTTATATTCTAGAAGAAAGTAAGGCTCAGAGGAGTTTAAGGTTACTCCAAGTTAAATGACAAAGTTGAAACTTGCACCCCCCAGATTATTTGATTTGAATGATTTTTCTGCTATTTTTCCGGGTTCCCTCCACATGATCAGGGAAAGCTTTAGATCTTGTATATCTTGGTTTTGAAAGGTAGGTGAGATCTGTATATTAAATGACTCAAATCAGACAAAATATCAATAAATAATGGTCTGTAAAGGAAAGTGTTATTCTTGTTATCAAATTCCTCTCCAATTAAATCCAAATATTTTCAGGTTTTATATTAATTTAAATACTTACTTAAAAGAACTTTAAGTATAGTTACCTGATTTGGATCATAAGGAATAGGAAAAGGAAAAGGAATTGGAAACTACAAAAAAGAGAAAAAAGCAACTTGTGAATTTTCTCATCATTTATTGCTCCCATTCATGCATTATTCATTATAAAATTATGTGCTCTCAGGAAGCCTCTAGTTGGTGGAAATGAGATTCCAGTGGATTTTAAATCATCTTTTCTTTCAGTTTGGTATACTTATTTTGCTTGGTCAAACCTAAAACCCAGGAATCTCTTTTATGTTGATAACTCTTACAAATTTATTTTTCTCTACAGTAGAACTTTATTCTTTTCCCAATTTTTCATGCTACTCTGCCACCTGGTGGAAGGTAGAGTGATCAGTGATTTTGTCACACGTGCATAATTTTAAACATAATATGTTAACAGATTCCTACATTTTGATCATAAACCAAGACTTTAGGATTTTACATTAATTTAAAACAAATTTACTGAATTTAAGACCCCACCCAAACAGGAAACAGCACTTTGGCCTGATTAGAGCCAAAAAAAAATTAGAAATGTATTATAAATGTGAGTACTTAGACATTCAGTGGTCAGGACTCAGTTAGGACATGTGAAAACATTGAAGGGAAAGACTGTTCCCTCAAGGACTGCCACTTTAGTAACAAATCTCCAAATCTCTTACAATGGAGAAATAAACAGTTTGAAATTAAACAAGTGAAAAATGGGTTTAATATATTTATTTAGATATAACAATAAAATTATTCAGAATCATGTTTGTATTATAAAAAATATTTAGGTGATCAGGCAGGAAGTTAAGCAAGATGATAGTTAAATGTGTAAACTTTAGAAAGCATTATTGCTTAAATATGACCAAATTTAGTGTCTTTCCAATCTATATTGCAGCCTCATTGTACCTGTCATTCTTCCCCCAAATGATCTTGTCCTTGTCAGGTCTGAGCCCAGGCCATTGCTTTCCTGCCTGGAGTACCCTACCCACTCCTCGTCCTTCTAGAGCCACTCACACATCATCTCTTCTGTGAATGAAGTCTGAACTACAGCCTAAGTTGGCTTTTTATTTGCATCTGGAAGCACTTATCAAATTATATTTCTATTAATCTCTTCTCATTAGATTGAGAATTTATCTCATGCTTTTTGTATTTCCAGTACTCGCTATAGACCCTATTGTAGAATAAACACTCAGTAAATATTAACCGAATGAAAGTTATCTGTCCCAACAAAAGTACTGCATATAGAATGGACTCCTATTCTGCACTTAGCACTGTTCTACTGTTCTGTCTTTATTTAAAACGTGTTATAAGAATTCAGAAATGAAGAGCGATTGAAGAGAGTCCATCAAGAAAAGCAAAATAATTACATTGTTTGTCCTTTGAGAAAAGATTATAGAAAGCTGGTTTGTATCCGCAAAAATTTTTAGAGAAAAGAAAGCCACGAGGCGATTTAGGAAAAGAAAAAGAACAGACATTATAGAAAGAGATTAATGTTCTCTTCATGAAGAGTAACTAAGCTCATCGTAGTCAATGCAACTCAGTATAAGCAACTTTTTGGTGGCAAGTGGGGACACTGAATGAAGTCGATGAAGATTTCAAGGGAATTGTGTGAGCCCCATCACACTCCACCACCAGCTGTGTGGGGAAGGGAGAAGAGTGAAGAGCTGATGCCTCCTGATCCCTAAAGCTCATATTTCTGTATCAAACTTTGAAAAATTTTCTGTCATCCCACTAATAAATAAAATTTGAAATTCCCCAAATCTTACTTACTGGGGGCAGTTGTGGAGGTGGGGGAAATGGGATCTGAGGAAAAAATGGTGGTCCTTGTGGGTAAAAGTTAAGTATCTGTAAAAAGAAACAGTGTCAGTCGTTTCAGACAATTGAAAACTTTTAAAATGGTATTATTTGAAGATACAATGAGAAGTTTACCTGTCCACTGGAACTTCCTCCAGATTGTTCAAACTTGTAAAACAAATAACAGCAACTAGGTAAATGTGCTAATATATTATTCTTACAGAGAGATTTTATTCTAAATGAGACTAGGTAACAAGCCACTGTTGAATATTGTTATACCATTCAGTGATGTAACTTTGAAATAAAAAATAGTTGAGTATTTAATAGAGACAATTTGACTTAATTTTGTCCAGTGATTTAGATCACATACTTTTTGCCTTTAAACTTATTCCCAAATAATGTTTTTATTTGCATTTCTTAAGATTAATTACATATCACATGCCTCTTTGAATCAACAGTTCTCAATTTAATACTTAACATAAAAGTGAAGAGAGAATGAAAGTGTAAATTTAAATTTTTTATCCCCCCAGACACAAATTTTGAAAGCTCCCTCATCTATATGAAAGCTCCATTGTTAAAAACTGTTTAGTGGAGACAATTTCTAGCCTACTTGATGCCTTCCATATTTAGACTAGTAAACACTCATTAGACTTCATTTTCATTTGTACAGATTTAGAATATTTAGATTTATAATCAATATGACATGATTTTGGTTAAAGATACCGTTGTAAATGAAATTTGATTCAAATTTGATTAAGACCTAGGTCATGGTGGAAAACTTGTTCTATGTGGCTAAGTTTATTTGAGAGTATCTTACGTTCCAGTTAGGACTTCTGAGTACTTCAAACGCATTTTTATTATCCTCACACAACTCTGAGTAGTTCTTACAACTCATTTTACGTACAGGGTAGCCCTGGGTTAGTTTCTTGCCCAGGGTCACCCAGCTAGCAAATGGCTTGGGAGCTGGGATTGGTACTGAGAGGACCTATGACTGAGGAAGAGTGGTACATTCCTGGCTCTAGACTGTCTGGGCTGCACCTTCCTCTTTTATGAAATGAAACATACAGAAAATGTATTCCAGAAATACTATGTCTCTAGGACAAAATGGAGTCTACAACTGAGGAGGGGTACTCACAGGGATGGGCAGAGCAGTGCCAATGCCCAGAAGGCCAGCCAACAGGAGGAATCTCATTCTGAAGGAAGAATATGGAATTGATGGGTTAAAAAAAAATTTTTCAGTTTTTCTCTAAGTCTATTCCCATTGCAAAACGGACTGTTAGAAGTGCTAATATAGTGGCCAGGCTAAATTCTAGATTGAGGTTTTGTGCAAACTCAGAATGGTTCTTTAAAAATCTTTGAATGCCTTTAGATAAGACATGCATTCTCAGGCTCAAAACATTGTATATACATCCTACTCTTATAATCTCATAGACCTGTTTGGTCTCTAAAGTTATGTGATTTGTGATCGCTACTTATGAATCTTCAAACACTTGTGTCATATTGTGTTTGTCGTTGGGAAAATATCACCACTAACTCAAAAAAAATTTCTTACACAACTAAATTCACCTTGAGTTTCTACCCCATGAGATCTGAATGTTGCTTTTCACAAGTACAATTTCTCATGAGGGAAATGACACAGGAAAAATATTGTTGAGTGTAATGGATTGGTAGAGGATAAATACAAGATGTGTAAATTTAATAAGCAAATCAATATAGATTTTACTGGCCAGCTTATTATGCAAACAAATCATTTTTATGGTTTTAAATTTCATTTAATACAAATTAACTTACCTTGCAAGTTTGAAACTAAATCACTGTACTTTGGAACTGAATTTTTGAAGAAAAATAAACATCATATTCTTATTAAGACTTGTCCCAATTAATCACTCTTTAGCTGCTTTATGTGTATTTGAAACTCAACTCTGACTTAGCTTCATGCTATTTTCCTTTGCCTGCATTTACATAACTTATCCTCCCTTCCCTTCCTTTTACATTTCTTTTTTGTGGACTCAATCCCTTGAAGTTATTTCTTTGATATGTAGACCTACTAGAAATTATTAAATTATCCAACACAAGAATACATTCTTTTACCTAGTTCTGTAGAATCGGCCACGTTGTCTCAATTACCTTTTCTTCCAATGGCCTTTGGAGCAATGAATTCCAGGCGCAAGATGATCTTGCAGAATCTCTATCCAGACCTAGTATTTAAGCTGTATTACTAATGCCTTTGTGGTGACGAGCAATATGAGTCACAAAATTCAAAGATAAACTGAAATATTTATTGTAGACTAAGAACTCCAGTTTGTGAGTATTTCAGTTACATAAAGGTGGTCTTAAAGACTGATTACTGAGAAAATAACTATCTTCTTCATTGGGATTAGAGTAATGAAACAATGAAACATTGTGATCACCACAAATATTGAAGTGCTCCACAACATATCATTCAGATCAGCTATGCAAATGGGAGCCTTAACTGATAGAAAAATGTAAGGTTCTAGCATTGCTTATCAATATTTTTCATTTCAAAAGAAAATTTTTTAATTTAATTTTCATTGAGGTCACTTTGATTTACAAAATAATAAAATCCCATATGTGCAGTTTTCCTATTTCTCAAATATATGTAACAACACACCCTCCCTGCCACAAAATTACCAAAAATCCTTCACTGCTGTTCATTGGTCCCCAACACCACTTGCCCCCACCTCCCCTCCACTCCCTCATTACCTCAGTTCATTAATGAAATTGATTTTTAAGAAAAATATTTTTAAGTAAACCCTTAAGTAGTGTCTTTAGCATTAAAATCATTATTGATTATTCCAAAGCACTTGAAGTGATAATTTAGGCTTAGTTAATACCTCCAAATATAATTTTACTGAATTTCTAATTAGTTAAGACCTCTCATGAAATTTCCTTGCAGCTACACATAAAAATGTTGAGTTATTAAATCATTCCTAAAATTATTTCCCTAGTTGGGAAAATATCATAATTTTGATTAATAAAATTAGACTTAATTATTTAGAAATGATGGTATGGTGTCTAATTAAGAAAAAGTGACATGTTGACCTAAGAAAAAAAAATACAATTTTTGAAGTTAATCAAAAAAGATTTTTCTGATAAAAAGCAAACTCTTCCCAAAGTATCCTTCAGATAAACTCCAAGGGACACATTGTCTCAGTGACCATCATAGAAAAGGCCCTTAACAAAAACAAATTTTGATTTTTTGAAAAAAACAATTACATTGATAGCTTTCATTTCAGACAGGCAAGTATATGTAGAGGATATGTAAAACAACATTTTAATTTCCTTTAAATATTTTAAGTAGAATAAAGTGTGTAATGGATTCTTTTATTGCCTTGCCTCAAAAGTTGGAAATTCTTATATGGTGTCTTTTATATCTTTTGCAATATTGCTTTTACCATATTGATTGTTACTTAAAAAAGAATGTCAACACAAATTTTCTCTTTAGCTAAAAATAAATGATTGGAAAAAATTTGAATAAGATTTTTGATTTTATTAGGATATTAAGATATTAAAAATAATGCACATTAACAACAAAAGAACATTATTCCATTTCTTGATGTGCATATGCTATTATGAACAAAATTAACATGTTTTTTCAAGATTTATAATTAGTCAGCATTTCATAAGTGTTAATGGTTAAATTCCTGTTTACAAATAGTGCACAGTATTTTGGATATATTGACCTCATCTAATTTTAAATTTTTATTTCCAAAGTTAATGTTAAATGCCTGGTGATTATACCATTATCAAGCAATTACTCCCATTCTCTTCAAAGACATGCAAAATTTTTACTAAATATAATCTACAAGTATCATGACTGCATATATTTCAGAAGGTTTCAGAACAGAGGAGGAAGCTGAAGAGTTTGAGTTCTTTCAAATCTTAATTCAAAACAGGAGATTTTCGTCTATGTCTTCTGTAAAACAAAACAAAACAAAACACATTGAGAATATAGCCAGTGGTAATGTTAGACAACGTTAGAGCAGGGTATTAAAGAATTCATCTAATAAGGCAGTATCATGGTGGTTCTGAACCTTGGTAAGGTATCAGCATCAATCTTGGAGCTTCTGAAAATACACATTACTGGATCCTGCCTCCTGAATCAGAATCCCCAAGGGTGGACCAATGGCCTGATATATTTAGAAAGTGCTGCAGGATTTAATGTTTTTTAGTAGCAAAATTCTGCTATTTGCAATAACATGAATAGACCTAGTTAAGTGAATTAAGTCAGAAGGAGATAGACAAACATTGTTTGATTTTAATCATATTTGATCTATGGAGAAACCAAACAAACGAACAAATCAAACTTTTAGTCTACAAAATAAAATTAGGGGTTACCAGAAGGGAATGGGGAAGGGAGAAAGCAAACTGGGTAAAGGTGGGGTCAGTTATATGGTCAAAGATAGAATTGTACTGTAGATAGTACATTTAAAGTATTATGTACAGATATTGATTTATAAGCATGCACACCTTAAAACTATATAATGTCATGATGCAATGCTTCTTTGATAAAAATATTTATAAAAAGAAAAAGCTCTGAAGGTAGTTCTGATGTAAGGTTGAAAACCACTGATCGAGAAAGTTGAGGGAAGGCCCAATCAAGAAATGCCAAGTGGTACACCTTGGAGGAATAGTGGTTAGGTCTGCCACCTCCAGATGAGTGCAGTCCACGTACATTCCAAAGACCCAGGCTTTTGTCCTGGGGTCAGAAGGAGTGAGGTGTGGTGGCAGGGACAACCAAGATGTTCAACTAAAATAAAAATAAGTAAAAGTACTTCTTCCTCCTCTCTCTTCCTGCTTGCCTACCTGACTTCATTCCTGCCTACACCTTTCTTTCTTTTTAATGAAATGCCATGTTATTAAACTACAAGGTTTGCTAAAATATGATAGAGAAACAAAACAGAACAATGCTACTTCAATCAAGTTTCCAGTTAAATTTATGATAAAATAACTACTTGCCACCCCTGTGAAAGAAGACAGCATCCTTTGGGGGATGAGACCACTCCTCCCAGTATAGCCCAGTCTCTCTCAGTAATTGTTACTTAAAGCAAATTAATTTGAAGGATTCCAAACAACTACCCTGTGTAGGAAGCCAGGAAATTTTCCTGCTTAATGTGAATTTTTATCTGAGTCCATAGAATCTGACTTCCACCTCTTCCAAATGCACTAAAACTGCTCTTGCTAAGACTACCAGGATATACTTATTCTCATTCATTTATTATATTATTTGATATCTCAGCTGCACTTGGCATTGTTGATCTATCCTCTTTTGAAATACTCCCTTTGACATGGCATTATCCTTCCTTCTTCCTTTTTTCCAGGAGACTTTCATTCTCTGTAGTGAACTCTTTCTGTTTCCTCTATCCATCATCTGGATGCTGTTGTTCCTTGGAATTCAACCCTATACCCTTTTCAAACATTTTCCTTGGGGAATTAATTCCCTTTTCTAGAGTCAATTTTTTCTGTGTCTCATAATCTCCAAATACGTATTTCAATTCCAAAACTCTGTCTTGAAAAGTGGACCCATATATTCATCTATCAACTTTACATGGTTTCCCAAGTACTTCAAAATTCAGCATGTTCAATATGGGATTTATCCTTTCCTCAAAAGGTGATGAGAATTTGGACTAAGGGAGTTGCAGGGGAAGAAAAAGGAAGTAAACATATTCAAGATATATTTTAAAATATAAACATTTAAGGTAGATTCAAGAACATAACCTATTCAAATTTGTATATCATAGAGAAATAATAATACAATGATTGATAGAAAATATGGGGGGTAAGGGTGGGCAAGAAGCAGTAGAGAGATAGAAAGAGAAGTATAATACTTAGGTTCCTGGCTCAGACCAGGAAGAAAGAATAGAAGAACTGAGATAGGCAACACAAGAACAGAAACACCTGGCTTTACCACATTATCTGTTTAACTGTTCTCTGTTTTTTTTCACAATGTAACCAAAAGAATCTTTCTGACATAGGAACCCAGTGAAGTCACTTTCAACAAACACTTGGTGATCCTCCACTATTCCTAGCATAATGTCTTGACTTGCATGACTGGACTTGTTTACCCTGCTAGTTGTTTCTAAAGATTAACATGGACATGTATCAGTCCATGGCATGATACAGGCACTAAATCAATAAGGCTCCTTGATCTCTTAACCGACCTCATTGCACACACAAGGAAAATGATACTTGCTAAGAAGTGGCATACCCTAATTTGTATAGTGAGCTATAGACAGAAGTGGAATATTTAAGCATATATAATTTAGATCAAAGACAGTTAAAGTTTAAAGTTCAGGAAAACACTGGCTAAAATTTATCTTGTTCTGTGGGTTTCTTAGGCAAGCAGGCAGGAAGAGAGGAGGAAGACACATTTTACTTAGTTGTTCACCCTAATTGCTCCTCTGGCCCCAATAATCCCCTCTCCCACCCACTCCCTCATCCCTGCCCGCTGGGTCTTGAACTCGGGTTCCTGGGATGCACAGGGACACCGCCAGCCAGAGGCAACAGATTTTAATCCCCTAGGCCACCAGAGTGCACGGTTTTTTAAAAAACTGTCCCTAGCTGTATCCCAAAGTGGTAACTTGTTTACTTGTTCTAACTGAATATTTAATATCTGCCTTATTGACTTACTATGAGATAATTCTTTCCCTTCTTCAAAATAATATAATCACAGTCTAACCACAGTGAACAAACAAGATCATTAGGAGCTTTGCAAGTCTCTGAACTTTAAGCCCTTCCTGCTTTGCCTAGACAACCGTCCAGCGAAGAGGCCAAGCGAGTTTGCAAGCGGCCAAGTTGCCAGAAGCTTCAAAAAACACTAAAGTACAACTGGTTTCCTTGAATAAATGACCTCAGTTCAAATTTCCCTTTTAATCACTCCTTTAAAATTATGTACTATATAAAAGGGCATACATAAATATATCCTGTTGCAGTGAAGATTTTCCTCTCTTCATAGTGGTGGAGTGCAGGGGAAGGAGCAGTTGTCCTTGGGGACATTTTGTCTTTTGAACATGAGAATTGGAAAGACCATTTTGGCCATATTAGAAATACATTTAAATATATAAGTACTGTGTTTATAGAACAGGTGATAGAAAGAAATTGCCATATTTGCATGGGTCTGAATCCTCGTAGCGCGTTAAATTACACTTCCATGCTAACAGGCAGATAAACAGTAGGCAATAGCCAACCCCCAGCATGGCCCCCAACCTTCTCCACCTCCTATAGTCTCCTCCTATACGCAGCAGTGTTGGTCAGTGTAACCAAAAAAATATGGCAGAAGTAACAGTTGATCAAAAGTAACAGTTGATCACTTTTGAGATTAAGCTATAAAAGACATTGCATCTTCAGTCTCTCTTCTCTCTTTCACACGTCATTTTGGAGGAAACTAGATGCCATACTGGGAGCAGCCCTTTGGAGAACACCACCAGGTGAGTAACTGCTGCCTCCTGCCTATTGCACTGTGACTGAGTTCAGAGCAGATCCTAAACCAGAACCATCCAAGTAAGCTATTCCTGGATTTCTGACCAGCAAAAACTGTGAGAGTTTAAGCTTTAGGGTAATTTGTACAACAATAGACAACTAATACTGAGAATTAGTTGTTTATGAAAATATTCATTCTTTGCTCATTATAGTTCTTATTCACAGAATAGTATTATAGAACAAAAGGATATGCCTTTCTGCTTATCTATATATCAATAAATATATCTTCATACTATCTCAGCTCTTTCTAATTTCAAAGCATTATATTTAAGTATGAAAAACCTTTGTAATGTGAAGTTCAAACAAGTTTATCAGGGAAATTCTGATAAATTTACTTCTCTTCATTGCTTAGCTGAATATTCTTTTTACATATATGTTGTGAACATACGTATAGAATTTCTGCAGCAAGCTTTGATGTTTAACATTGATTTATATTTGGCATGCAGTTTGGATTGCTCATTTTTCAAAACGTCTCTCTAATCTTGATTATTAAAAACACTCTTGCTTGTAAAAATCAACCCTGACTTAGGAAAAGAAAACAAAATAGATTAAGACTAGCTAGCAAAACACATTTAAATTTAAATTCCTCCACTGCAGGAGTAAAGAAACCTTCTGATTTCTTCCTCCTTCCCTCATTCTCTCTCCTTTCTTTTTACCCTAAAGATGCCTGAACAGGCCACCTTTGATTTAAAAAAAGCAATAATAACAAAACAACTACCTGAATACAACTTGTGATATAGGACCCAATCTGTAGTGTGTTGGTAATGAATTCTGAGATTCTTCTGATTTCTCCCTTTGTGTAAACTTGGGCTTGCTGTATAAGGCTTTTAAAAGTTTGACCCAAAATGCAGATTAAGAAAGGATATGAAATTCTTCCTTCCTTTCCCACAAGGGTAGCCTTTTGGAATTTGACACAGCTCTCTGGATTCACATTTTCTTTGCTAAGACCTCAGTGCAGTTATGCCCTAAATATTCACCTTTTCTTTCTGAAAGTGTCATAAAGGAAATAAGAATACCTTTGCAATGATAGTCCCTGCACTGAGGGCCCCCCTATCTGGGACACTGACACATTATTGTCTCTAGCTCTCTAGTTGAACACATGGCAGGACCTCTGTGAGGGCTGCAGGGCATAGGGTTTGCCTGGAGAAGAGGACACCACTCTCCCTGGGCTGTTGATAAATTTACCTTCTTTAATTCCAAAGCAGTGGCCCCACTCCTTCAAGGTGATGTGCTTATCCTTGTTGGGATCACACTCCTCAAAGAAGCGGGTAATGCAGTGTTCCATGGGCACCAGAGATGCACGCAAAGGAGCAAGCTCAGAATGTGTCAAGATTCTGCAATGAAATAAATCACAGCCTATGACCTGAGAAACCTGCGTGAAAAGTTAACTCTTAGGGTGACCAAAGATTTTTTTTTTTTTCATAAGGTTACTGAGTATGTCAAATAAAGAGTATGTAAAGTTTCAAATAAAATTATTTAGGGTTAAGGTAGACCGCTTTTAAGATGTTTACCACCCTAAATTGATAGGGGTACACTCCAACAATCGTGCCTTTATAACCTGATTCTTATCTACTAGTTAAATCCGATTGTTCCAGATGTAGGTGCTTGACCTAAATTGGACCAGTCAGATGATCTTGGAAATTAGGATTGAGTTGGAGAAGTCTCTGTGGGAGGCTAGACCCTTATGCGTAAATGGGAACTATGGTCTAGCCACGTTCTGTTCTCTTTAAAGTAGTTTTGTGTTTAGACTAACCACATTTACACTTCAGTGTTCTAAAATAGAACTGGTACATTTTCTTAATTTGCTTGGAATTCTCTTTGTATTGGTAACTAGGCATTATATCAGAAAATGACCTAGTATTGGGAAAGTAGAGTTTTTACCTGTCCATGGGATGCTGGTCCAGTTCACTGAACTGCCAGTGCACAGGATACACATACATGTGGTAATTTTTCTTAAAGTCCCTTAAGAGAAGGTCGATGGAATGGTCCCCAGCCAAGAGTCTCTTTTCATCCAGGTAAATTTTCTTGACCTGGGATTAGGAAGTGGGAAGATCATCAGGCAACCAGACAGGTGTAATGGGATGATCACTTACTAAACTTTAAGTCACATGACAAAAAAAAAACCTAAGCCATAATGAAACCAAATTAATTATCTTCTAATCATCACTATGGCCTTTCTTATTTCTACATAGAATAACAGCTAGTATTTTTTTAAAACCTGGGATTTTCAGAAGAAATATTTCTCTTGATTTTTTTAAGCAGATAATGTTTATCACATGCTTTAACACCATGAGAAGATTTTAATGGAAAGAAAATAACTGATTCAGGCAAAATTATTGATTAGTTAGGGAAAAGTTATACTTTTCCCCCTCAGGCTTCTTTCTTCTTAATCCTCTATGTATTTTCATCCAGTGCTGCTCAATCTCAGTTTAGCCCAGATGTGACACTGTGTTCAGCCACCTTTATGGAAATTTCTCTGTTGTGTGTCTAGTGATTTCAGTACTCATCAGAATGACTTATTAAAGAAAGAGCATAGAAATTATGTGGGGGAAATACATAGAACACCCTCTGCTTACAGTGTTACCCATTAGCTAATTGGAAACAATCAGCTCCTGATCACATCTGCCATCTTCCTTCCTGTTGCCATGTTGAATTTACCATGCTCCTAATCTGAATCCTATTGTTCTCTTCTACTCAGGAACATCCTATGGCAATTAGGTACCTTTCCTTCATTACTGGATTATTTTTAGAAGCACGCAAACACCCTCTACTTCTTCTGACTGGTAGATCAGATATTTTTTTCTTACATTTCC
The DNA here is from genome assembly GCA_004363575.1 of Solenodon paradoxus. Taxonomy (NCBI): domain Eukaryota; kingdom Metazoa; phylum Chordata; class Mammalia; order Eulipotyphla; family Solenodontidae; genus Solenodon; species Solenodon paradoxus. The sequence continues at coordinate 1,120,890 of RJWH01000170.1, forward strand.
CTTCTACTGCCACCCCATTTCACTTTCAACCCTTTACAGCAAAACACCTTGAAAATAGTGTCTATACTTGCAGCTTACACATACTTCCTCCTATTCTCTTTTGAACTTTGCCTCACAGGCTTTTCTTTTCCCAAGTTGGCAGAAACAGCTCCTGTCAAGGTCAACTATGACTGCAGCATGCCAAAATTAGTAGCTAACTCTGACTCCTCATCATAATCTGTAAACAACATCTGACACAGTAAATGCACACACTCTTTCTTTATTTTTCCTTTATAGTAAGTTTCATCCTGTTTGACACAGTGTATGCATACATATTTACTTGCATATGTTTTATAATTGTATGTATGTTCATATTTGCATATGTATTTTTTTTGTTCAGAGTCTGAGTTTTTGGGTTTTTTTGGTTTATTTTTATATCTCCAGCACATAAATCAATTTCAGATACTTAAGATGCATCCAATAACTACCTGGTAAATAAAATTTCCCTGGAACTTCTGGAATCAACATTCTGCATGTTTTAATGTTAATGTGTTACTGACATTGTGAGTAATGGATTACCCTTATAATTCATAAATCTGTGTCTGATTTATGAGGGCAAAAAAGTGTTTAAATTTATATTATATGTTTGGGCCTGAATATACAAATGCTGAATTGAGGTTACTTTGCTCAGTGAGAGCTTGCTTTAGTTATGATTAAAAGTGCTTGGGTGGAATGGGATGGTTTGATTGTGAGCCAAAACTTGGAGGATAAATGGTGACCACGATTATTCTGTAATTTATGTGGGCTAACTGGGTGTGGGGAGGCAAAGTGGACTTTTGAAGATATGCAGAGGGAGATAGTGTGACCCCTCCCCAAATCGTTTTTTTTCTTCAGGCTCTATGATGACACTGGTCTTCCTTCAGAAGTCCTTAGGTGGCTGACCCATGGATAACTTACTTTATTTCTCTGCTTCTCATTTAGATAGCCCGCATGTTCTGAATTAGGCTCATAAAGCTGCATGAGGATGTTCTTGAGCCAGTCTCTCATCCTTAGAGGAAACTGAGTAACTTCAAAGTCCGTACAAGCAGGAATAGCTGTTCCAAACAGAAAGAAAGTAGATTATAATCTTTGAGTCTTACTCCTGTCCTATGGCAAGTCCTCTTAGAGGAAGCTTAACAACTTCCGGTGGGGGCCAGCATGCTCACTGCCTGCCATGACAGCTGGAGCCATAACCCTGGCAGCAGAGCTTATGCTGTTTAAAAACTACCAGATGCCAACTTCCATTCAAAGACATTTTGATTTGCTTGATCAAAGGTGGAGCCTGGGAATCAGGATGTTCTAAATCTCCTAAATTAATTCTGATGTACAACCAGAGAACCACCAGTCTAGGATCAGAGTTGGAATTTAGAGGTAGAACAAACAGGACTATTCATGAGGAAAAAAGAGAGAAAGGTAGAAGTTAGCATATACTGTGATAGCAAATAATGTTATATTGCAGAGATTTAGAGAAGAGTTTCTTTCTCTATCCTGCTACAAGTCCACACAAGTAGGAGGGCTGTCAGACTCCTGTCATCTCTCTAGGACTCAGGATGACAGGGATCATTCGACACTACCTTTTTTCTTCTTTTTTTTTTTTTCAGGAGACAAGAGGAAGAAGCATTCTATTCCATCTGTATTTTCCATTGTCACCCTGGTTATTTACTGCCTATAACTGGGACTTGAACCCAGGGGCACAGGGCCTGCATCCTTTGAAGGTGATTGACCCAACCACTGCTCCACCAGGGAGTGTCCACAAACAGTCTTAACCCCAGGGAAAGGGAGCACACTGAGAACTCTAACAGCTCTTAAATGCTTCTGCCCAGAGCTCACATTTGACTTTTGCTCAAAATTCACTGGAAAAAGCAACTTACACAGCCATACTTAATATCAAGGGACTAAGAAATTTAACCCTCTTGTGTGTCCGAAAGGAGAAATGGAAGTATTTGTGAACACTGCTAATATGGAGACTCACTTAGCAATGAGGACATCCAAGCACCATTAAAAGTATCTTTGGAAAGGAAGACAATTTATAAAAACACTTTTGGAAGAATGTTTTATCATAAAACTTAAATTGGGAAGAGCAAAAATAATTTAGCAAAGTCCCAATGATTCATCTCAATTATTAAGTGGTTAATGTTATCATAGTGGTTCTGATTCCTGGCTGCATATTAAAATTGTCTGGGTTATTTTAAAAGCAAATGAAAAAACAATGCCAAAATCCCAATCCAGTCCAATTAAATAAAAATCTCTTTATTTAAAGCATGAGCATTACTCTTTTTATTTATTTATTTTTTTCCCTAGTTGACTTTAATGTGTAACCCAGTTCAGAACTACATTACCCTTGTCCTTTTGCATATATTTGAGTACATATGTATTATTCAAATATGCATAACCCCAAACCCTCACAGCAATGGTGGTTGGAAGTACTGACAAAAATCTTACATTTGCAGGCTCCAAAATAATCCAACTGCAGCTGGTGTCCCTTTTTGGTTCCCTCTAGTCTGCATTTAGTAGCAAACAGATGACATGAGCTAGCATAGGTCTGATTGTCAGTGCCACAAACCTAGGAAAGACAAGCATGAAAAGAAGCTCATATTTCTGCATGTTCACTAGAAAAACACTTGTCTCCTTAAATTGTGACAAACTGTGCTGTGCCAAGATGTGGTCAGGTCTAAGAGGCTACTAAAATAATAAAATAATAACTATTGCATTTAGTACAAAAAAGTCTGCTGAATCATACCAAGGGTGATGATAGCTTAGCTTGAAATAAACTCAAAACTGAAGCTATTCTGAGGATAGAATGAGTTTTAAAATAAGTTTTCATGACTAATGTCATTATTGCCTTTTTACGGCACAGTTGAAATTCTTTGATTTTTCTGGCATTTGTTCCTATTTGATATTACTTCAAATATTAGATGGTAGCCTGGGCATTTACCTTTTATTTTTAGTAAAAAATTTCATTTGCAAATGGTCTTCCTTCAACTCACTGTTGGGCCACCCTTAGAGATTACTTTGTAGAACACTTACTCGGTCAAGGAGTTTTGTAGGAGGACAGGTCACTGGGTCTTGGCAAACACAGTGGGGTTTCCCTTGTGGGTCAGCCTTACACATGTGTCCTCTTTTACACTGGAAGTTCATGCAAGAATCTAAAAGTTAATATAGAAACAAAGAAAAAGAGAATTGAGTATGTAAACTCAAATTCATCTAGACAACTTGCTTTACTTTCATTAATAAGGGAGAGAATTAAGGAAAAAAATTAAAAATAATTTGAATGGGTATACTGATTTTTCAAGAGGGACTGTCTAACATCAAACACAATGGTCGAGAGTTTCTGGATATTTGGATTAAAAATCTAAAAGAGCAAGTAGCTCTTCTTGACTTGCCTGCAATGATCAGAGTCAAAAGCCTATAGTGTAATGGTGAGCAAATTGGTCAGAAGTTAATAAGTCATGAGAACTTTATTTTAATGAAATTCAAAATGTTTGTGATTGAGAATTAGGTACTGATTAGTAAGTTATGGATTCGAGAATAGATAAAGTAAAATTAATTATTTCTCAGAAGCAAAAGGATTTAGGGAAAATAATTCTAGCTTTTGCAGTAATACTGCAAAAGGACTTCCAGTTTGTAAATATATTCACTCATAGTTGTATATTAAATATGCTCAAGAAAAAAATTTAACAATTTATAAGACCATTTCCTTGGGGAAAATTGGGGAGAGAGAAATTCTGTGTAGTGGTAAAAAATGAAGGGGTGTTATAGCCCCATGCAGCTGGTTCTCTTTTTGACAGAATCACAAACAGCTTGCTTTGCCTGCTTTGTACTCACCAGTATTGGGCAGCCTCATGTTGCCTTCACTTGAACTTTCGTCTTCATTCATTGCTCCCTCTACTTTCTTAGCCTTTGTAATAACAAGAGTAGAAAGTGAAATCTATTGAGAGGAAAGCCATTATGTAAGTTGTACCTTCATAGAGCTTTCATGCCCAAATCATTTCAGATCTCAAAAGGAGAAACCAGCCACAGACGTGAAAATAGGAATTATTTCTATCTTCATCTGCTGGATTCAGTGCATATCTCTGGAGACTACTCAGGAAAAATTGAAACTAATGTTAGGAACAAAATGGAAACCTCTTAACAGATTTGAGAAAACAGTAGATATGCAGTATTATTGTGCAATTCTCTAGTTAAGACATGGTTACATTGACCATCTCTAAGAAACTGTTAGTAAAGTTTCTTAGCAGGTTTCTGAAGTGCAAGAAAATCCCTACTTTAGAACCACAACAGAGGTCTTATAATTGAAGCGATTGTTGGCTTTGCTTACCATAGCTCTGTCAAGTCCTCCTGGTGGGAAGATACCAGGGTTTTGCATGAAAGCTTGAAATAACTATACCACCAAAGAGCAGCCTGCCTCTTTCCTGTTCCTGCTGCGCAGTTTTCCACTGATTATTTAGACTTAGTAAAATTATATCTAAAATCTTTGTTCCTTAATCTTTATAGCTAAATCAACAAACATTTCAAAGTCTTCTATATTAAAGGAATTTAATTAGACATTAGCTATTCCACTTGGATCTGATGTGGCATCTGCTCTCGAAGTACTAGAACATCAGCTGTCAGAGTCTCTTATCCCTTATATCTTTCAGAATTTACCATTCTAATTAGCTCCAGAGACTTCCATCTGCATCTCTGTCCCTGGAAAACCATGGAAATCTATTTGGCCTGTTCAAAGGACAGCCTGACAATGCTGGGGAAATATAGCCTCTTCCTCAAAATTCTTAGACTACGTAAAATGCCCCAAATTCCTTTATGCTCCAGCTGGAATAATTCAAAGGAATTTTTTTACTTGGCTTTAATGATTTAATTTATTAGTGTTCTTCCCTTTGTTTCTTTCACTCCTCTTCCCTAAACTTCTTATATAATCTGTACTAAATACAGGGTTTGTTTCTATAGGAACTCAAATAAAACAGACCACTCTTAACCTAATGATGCAGAAAAAAATTGTAATATATAATGATAATAATACACTGACAGAGATACTTATAAGAGACTGTGAGAGCACAGAGAAAGGTCTTGGCTGATTTAAAAATTTTTTTTTAACATTGCGGTATAATTGACATATGACATTATATTAATTTCAGGTGTACAACATAATTACTTGATATTTGTATATATTGAAGAAATGATCACCAGAATAAGGCTAGTTAACATCTTCCTCATATAGTTATAATATTTTTTCTTATGATGAAGACTTTTAAGATATACTTTCCTTGTAACTTTCAAGTATGCAATACAATATGATTAATTATAATCACCATGCTATGTATTGTATCTTACGGTGATTGTTTTTTCAATAAAGCTAACTGCTTAACCAGACAAGCATCACTGTAAATAATCTCACCCCTTGGTAATCTCCCGGTTCGCTGACATCTACACTCTCACTCTCATGGGCTCTTTCTCTTTGCTCCTCATTTTTGATGTGATGGCCATTGGGTTGAGCTCTTTCACTCTCCAGAAAGACTTGCCTTGAAATTGAGGTGTCATCCCTTGCACCCTGTCTGGGGTTATCACCCCCATCATCCTCAGCCCCGTGACTTTTGGGCATGACATTACCATCACCAGTAGGTTCAATGAACAAATCTTCAGGAACAATCTTTTTATCCATCTCCTCTTGGTTGCTGACAACTTCAAGGCCAGATTTTCCTTCCTGGATCTGCCATTCAGTATCCTGACTGTGCTTAATGATTTTTGATGCAGTTTCCTCTTCTGTTTCTTCATTGGAGTTATCTTTCTCTTGGTCTTGGGTGCCCTGCTCAAATTCATCTTTCTGCATCTTGCTTACTTGAGTTGGTTGATTGAATTCTTCCAAAATATCATCAGGTCGGGTACTGTATTCCTCCTGCTTGTTGTTGTAAAGCTCCTTAGAAAATTCTCTCTCATTTTCTTGGTTATCATTATGGGTACCCACTTCATCTGACACTTTTTCATCCTCCTTTTCTTCTTTGAGGATATGTGAATCTTGCTCTTGGTTTCCTTGATCACTTATGTCTTGGCTATGTTTGCTACTCCTGTTCAATTGAGGATGTGAATCGTTTATAGCCTGTTCTTGGTTTGTCTCTGCCTTTGTGATGCTTTCTTGCTGATTGGAATCTACAGTGGGACTAAAATCAGAAGTAAGAAAATCAGTGTTCTCAGGGAGATTTTTCTTCTGAAGCTCACTTATATCTTCTTTGAGATCCAATGCATCTTCAGTTGGCGCATACTCCAGATTCTCACTTAAGTCTTCTTGATCCTTTAGTCCTAGTTCTTGGCTGGAAATCTGGCCTTGATCTGACGGATCAAAGTTTTCCTCTTTTGACTTTAGTAGTGAAGATTTTTCAGCCTTAAAAGAAAAAATGTTTAATCTTGTAATAAATGATAATGTGATACATAAATTGATGTAGAATATTTATTATTTTTTCACATAATATCATGCACATTTATTTATGATGTTCTTCACATTCTGTAGCTATGAGTTTAACCTGAATTTGAATTTTGAAAAATAAAACAATTATACAGGACCTTAGCCAAAGGAGAAACTCATTCTCACAATTCTTCCATGATTAGAGACATTTCATGTGATTATCATCTTAAAAAAATTAAACTGAGATGAGAATAAGGTCATATCCTTAACTGTTTTGATACTGAGTTCATTGGAGAACTAAAAACTTATGTTAGTACAACCATGTTACTTTTACCTTGTGGTTGAGATGGTCTTCCATAGCTACTACAGTGTCCTTTTCATTTCCTCCATCTTCAGTCCATAAAATGGGAATTGCAGTGTTGTCAGGTGTTACCAGCATTTCAGCCTGTTGGATGGAACTCAAGAAATCAGCAGTTGGTTTGGATAGATCAGAAAGGAACCTTACATTTGTCTAAAAAAGTTAAAAAACACTTAGTTATTCATGTCTCTAATGCTAATGTTGAAAATTACTAGCTTCCCTTTTATTATCATTATTTTGATAGTAATGAATTTCATTCATAATATCAATTAAAAGAGTCTCTAGAATTTTTAAGAATGCAAGCAAAGGTCCAGAATACAGTTTTAAGTGAAAACAAATTCCCTATCATGTTTAAGAAAAAGTTTTATGTGTAGAGAGTGGGTGAAAACAAAGCAAAAATGATTTCAGTACTAGTGATCATTGAGTTTTGGAATTATTTCCTGTGTTCTTCAAACTTTTACAAAACATTCACACTTCATAAAGATGTTGTTTAGCAGAGAGCTGGAGTCAAGTTAAATTAGCCATAGAACATAGCATTACATGTTTCCGTCAGTTAACTTTGAAGTACTCATTAATAGTCAGCAGAAAAGGTTATAACATTTAAAATCAATATTTGCTTATTTTCTTAATACTATCAGTCTTACATCTATCAGAAAACCTTTCAATAAAAGATAATTTTTAAAACTGTGTGAAACTGTGAGATGGTAGCAAGTAAGGAAGAACAGCTATTGAACATTGTTTCCGCTAGAAAGATAGCTCTGTTTGACCCTAGCAAGATAGGAAGCATGGGTAGTAATGCATGATGGAGAGGTCAAACACCTGGACTTACAGATAAGAGACTTCCTTTCAAGTCTTGACTGTTATTTACAATCCATCTGTGGTTTGACAAATGGTTAATCTTTATCCTGTTACCTCTCAAGGTGAAGTGAGCAGAAATATTAAGATAAGATTATATATAAGGAATATTGTGTACATTTTAAGGAGTGAAGAAGTGAAAAATTACTGTTTCTAATAGTAATATGATACAGTGATAATATGAACTGCCTACTATCCTAAGAAGGTGTTCACCACAGAGCTTTGCTTGAAAAGTACTGTGAATTGTTAGATGTCACACAAACCCAGGTATAAGTATAAAACTCAGATCTCTTTGGATTGACTTGTTTTTACTCCATTATCAGGTCTTGTAGTGCTGCATGTGTAACATAAAGAAATGCATGGAGTATAGGATTTATTATAGATTTATTTATATCTTGTATCTTACACCTTTTTAACTAGGAGGACTCATCATTTGAAAAAAAAATTAAGAAGTCATTTTAGGAGGTAAATGGAGAAAGAATAGTGACCAGTTTGGCAATTGTTGACAGTGAACATGGTAGGTGGAACAAGGGACATCATGAAATGATTGGAGGAGGTTCTGAGCTTATTAGTGGACTTCTTCCCTTCTCTGCTCCCCTAAAATGGAGAAAAATACACAAAAACATGCCAGCTTCTATTCTTTCAGACATTTTCTGAAACTGAAATTCTGTTTTATGCCCACATCTAAATTCACAACAGAACACCCCTGGAAAAGTGGTGAATATTTGGAATCTTCTAACCACACAAAATTCACTTCTCAACAGTTCACATGGGAGGGAGACATGGTATAAGACTATTAATAGGTAAATTCTATTACATGATATTTAGCTTTTTAGCATTTGGCTGGATTTCTTTGATAATGAATTATCCAAGAGAGGAAATAGGTGCAATGTGTCTATATGCAGGTGTGTCATTTAAACCTTTAGTTTGAAGACACATTTGATGCTTTTTTATATGCCACAACAGATACAAGGGCAAAACATATTTCAGAAGAAAACAATGAACCTGTGGGAGTTCATTTCTGCTCTGAACATAATTTATCCCATTTTTAAAATTTCAGAAAATACTGTATAATTTTAGCTGGAGTGACTCCACACTACTTCAGCATGGTCCTTCACAGTGGTCATACACTCTGCTTTCTAAAAACTGCTTGGCCCAGGTGGTATGGTCTTTTCTTTGCTAACACATCTGTCATCTAAAAGCTAGCAGTGAGCAATCCCAAAAAGCAAGAATCTTAGATGTAGAGAGGAAGGGAGAGAAAGGACAAGAGATTAATAGTTTTGTCTATTTAAAGGAAGCAGTTTCTTCCATTTGATGAGAAGGAAAAAACGACAACAAATTATTTAGTTTGATGAAGGACAATGTGGCTCATTGGGGGGACATCATCAAAATGATCACCCAAACATTGGTTCCTTTTTTTTTTTTTTCAACTTTCAGGTTATTTTGAAGCTTTTGACAGGGTCTCAAGTAATATAATGTGTATACAGCTGATTTATTGCTGTGTAAATGATGGAGCCAGTGTATCTGACCTTGAAGAAGAGAGTGTTCTAGTTCTGTCTGCTTTCAGCTTGTTTGTTGGGACAGACCCCCCAAGAGTTAGAAACTGACTTATGATCACCATACCATTCCCTACTTCTAACCTATTGGATCCTGTTTTTATTATAAGCTCAGAATTTCTAGGCTAATAAACATTTGATCTAGAAGAAAATGCTGCTGGAGAGTGGTTTGCCCTCCAAGATTTCTACTACTAATTTCATTATTCCAATGTGATAAGCTTCCATAGGAGAGTTTATTTCTTCCCATTTTCTTTGGCATTCCCTGGCTAATAAAATGATACTCAATACTTTCAACTGCACATTTATTGCATCTTGTAGAACCTGATAATTCTGGGAGAAAAACTTTGAAAGAAGCCTCCTTATCTCAATTTTTCTAATAATCTGTTTTTTGGGGGGCAAAGAAAAATGAAAATAAAGAGAACTTCAAGCCTCTATATAAGACCATTTTAAAATGGAGGATTTATAACGTAAATGTCAAGAGGGAGTGATGCAACAACAGAGGAAAGGATACTTACCGGAACTGCAACTGCAGTTCCCAACACGTAGAGGAAAAATAGTACAGTCTTCATTTTTTCTAGACCTATGAACCAAGAAGACAATTAACATTGGTAAAAGATTAAAAGATAATCTTCTTAGAAAATAATAAGCTTGATACTGTTCATTGTCTTTACATGCATTGGTTGTCTTTGTGGAGTAACTTGTTGGAAAAGACAAATTAATGATAGTTTTTATCCAGTTGTGTTCTTGTTAAAATGACTCAATTTTTCAGCCAGGATGTATTGGCAAAGCCTATCTCTATTGATAAACCTGCTTCCCTTAATAAAAACTCTATGAAGATCCTGGGTCTTAAGATTTGTGTATTTATAATAAGAATTAAAATCATAAGTAAATAATATGACATGTCAGGTTTGGATAAAACTACTTTAAAAGACTTTTTATTGAGGTATAATTGACATATAACATGATATTACTTTCAGGGGTACAACATGATTTGATACTATCAGCTTAGTTCTGAATCCCTCAAGACACAGTTATTCATATGGCAACTTTCAAATATGTTCTGCAATATTCACTATACACTATGTCAATAACTTAATTATTTTGTCACTGGAAGTTTGTGTACTTCTTGATCACCTTCTCCTGACACACTGCCTTTGATGGTGGAGAAAACACACATTTAATGAAGATTTTTAGGATTGAGACACATTGAGGACCATTAATGATGACCTGATTTAGAGATCTGACATTGTAATCTGTGAGTTGACAGTGGCCTGCAACTGGGTTAGAGCTGGTAAACTTGGTGTATTTTGAACTAGCATTTAAAACTATGAAGGTTTTACATATAAGTCCATATTTGCAGTTTCTCATGAATCAGTGGTTCTCTTAGCAACATCAGGCTTTTATGGCAACATGATATTCACTGAATATGAGTAGAGATGATCCTCTACAAAGGAAGCTGACTTTGTACCTGGTCTGTCTCACTTCTGTTATTTACCTTACATTTAGGTACAGTTTTAGGTACTAACTTTTTTAGAGAAAAGACGAAACTCAAAAGAGATGAAGGAAATTGTTCTCCAGATGAAATCACTGAAAGTAGTGGGTTGTCTACATTTTCTTGCGGAGTATCCCTAAACCTGATAGTCTGAACTTGGAATGGGATTGGGATGTAGTTTCCAGTCTTTAATAGAGCTACCATGAAGCGGCTGAGGATCTGCCTCAGTATTGATGGGGGCATTCCAAATAGCGGACCTTTTCTCTAGGAGGAATTTACTTCCCTAAAAAGAATCTCAACATCTCCTACCTTGGGGATGAGGAGGTAAGACTGGTTACAGCATGAGATGCATGAATTCAGACTCTGCAGCTCTCCTCTGGAGTGCGCTGACTCTTACTTAGCTGCACCTCACCCCCACAAGTTTCTGTGTGGCACATCATCCCATCGTCCTCCGCCCACCTTCAGTCCAGGTCCCGAGAATAACTTCCTTTCTTGTTTAGGATGAAACAGGAAGTTCCCTGACTTAGCAGCCATAAAGAAGCATCTCATGTCTAAAACTTTATCTCCTAGACTTGCAAGTGTCCCCTGATTTCAGCCTCTGCTCTCATTCTGCCTTTCAAATTGCTGAACTTCCAGTTCTTGAAACTTCTGAGTTCTGTGTAAGTTAGCATTCTGTTCTAACTGCCATTCATTTTCTAAAATTTTGTTCATATCTTTTATCTTCTTTTTCCCCTGTTTTTTCTTTATTGTTGTGTTATTTTTTTGTCTATCATCATACTGGAATTTTAAGAATGACAATATATGAATGTTTTGTTTACCCAATTTAATAAACAGATGCTTTCTACTTCATCTAATTTTTATTCCCTTCATTGCCATTATTATTAAGATAGGGATTACTATGGATCTTTGGTTCTAACCTCAACAAAGGAACTTTTGAAGAAAAGGAGGTTATAGATAATGTTGGAAACAAAAAGAAGATATTTTTATTTATCCACTAATTCAAACCCCAAAGTGGATCACCTGGACTAGAGAACAGTCTGTAAGAAGGATGGAGAGTGACGCACTCAGGTGATTTGATTTGGGATTAAGTGGTGGGGGGAAGCTCACAATTCATAACTTCACAAACCTTAAATTAACTAATTCATTATTTTAATGAAAATAACAAATACTCAGCTTGGAGACTTAAGAATATAATTCCTCTAAGGAATCTCTCAGAAAATGATTATGCATAAATTAAGTAGAAATACAGAGTACTTATAGTGGAATGTGTGTTTGCACCATTTATATGTTTAAATAAACATTATTTAAAACTTAATGTTGTATTAAAAGATACTAGAAATTTATATCATTAAGCATGTTGGGTTTGTCAAACAGATTTGCAAGTGGGATATGGTCTTATTTGATTTGTGTAACACCCCATGATGTGATAGATGAAGAGCAGTCCTAGAAAGCCTACAGTGGGGACTGGGGAAGGGGGCCATGCTTAAGGTCACAGAGCTATTAAGGAGGAGAACTGGACTTAAACCTGACTGTCCTGCCTTCTGATTCAGTGTGTTCATAGCTCTTTTGTAAATAAAGATCTGTATTTACCTCTTGAACAAAGAAGTAGAGAAGGAGAAAAAAACAAACCAAACCAACCAAACAAACCCCAAATCAGTACTGGGAAAAATTTAGAATTTATTTTGAGTTTTTATTTTTTCCACATTAGGACATTGGAATAAATACTGAGATAAATACATAACTTCTTAAAAATAAGCTAGATGGTCTTGTTGCAAACCTTTGACTCAAAATGTGTTCAATTTTTAATAATTATGAAATTTATGATTACTTTTATTTTTCTAAAATGAAAAAATGTATAAAAACTTTTAGCCTTATAATATTGAACCAGCCTCTCCCTTTGTAAAATTATGAATTGACTATTATTGGTGACAGATGTTCTGTTCATCGAAATAAAACTGCCTATATAATTGTGGTAATGTTCCATTTCTGATTTAATTAGTTTGTAGTAATTTAAAAATCACTTGATGACTGCCTGAAAAGGACTGCTTCACAATTTTTTGAATAATTTATTTATTTTATTATTTTTTTTGTTTACAAAACCATACTCATCTTAAGGTATTGAACTGGCTTCACAGTTTGTGGGTATTACACACCACACCCACCACCAGTCTAGTGTCCTTTACCATGACCTTGTTTCCTCTCTCCTTCTCTTCCCCCCTCCCACTCCTCTGGCAGCCATCATCTGTGCCCTATTAGTTTTTGCTAGAATGTATGTTTATTTCATTTCATTATATTCCACATATGAGTGAGACCATACTGTATTTCTCTTTTTCTTTCTGAGTTGTTTCGCGTAATATGATTGATGCCCTCTAGTTCTGTTCAGATTGTTGCCGAGGGTACACTTATGTTTATTTTTTTAGTAGCTGCATAGAATTCCGTTGAATATACGTACCACAGTTTCTTTATCCAGTTATCTGTTGATGGGTATTTGTTGTTTCCATATCTTAGCTATTGTGAACTGTACTGCTATGAACATAGAAGTGCAGATATTTTTCCTGATTAGAGATTTTGTATTCTCTGGGTATATACCTAGGCGTGGGGCTGCTGGATCAAATGGTATATCCATCTTTATTTTTTTTGAGGAATCTGCATACTGTTTTCCACAGAGGCATCACTAACTTTTAGTCCTACCAACAGTGAGGGAGGATTTCTTTTGCTCCATACCCCATCCAACACTTGTCATTTCTAGACTTACGGATATAAGTCATTCTCAGTGTTGTGAGGTGGTATCTTATTGTGGTTTTTATTTGCATTTCTCTGATGATGAGTGATGTAGAACACTTTTTGATGTGTATATAGGCCATTTTTGTGACTTCTTTGGATAGATGTCTGTTCAGGTCTTTTGCCCATTTTCTGAGTGGGTCATCTACTTTTTGTTGGGATGTATGAACTCTTTATATACTTTGGAGACTAAGCATTTATCTGATGTATGTTGTGTAAATATTTTCTTAAATTGTAGGTTTCCTTTTTGTTTCAATGGTTTTTTTCTTTTTTTCCATTGTGCAGAGGCTTTTTAGTTTAATGTAGTCCCAATTATTTAACTTGCCTTTTTTTTTTTTTTTTTTTTTTTTTTTTTTTTTTTTTTTTTTTTTTTTTGTTTTTTTTTTTTTTTTTTTTTTTTTTTTTTTTTTTTTTTTTTTTTTTTTTTTTTTTTTTTTTTTTTTTTTTTTTTTTTTTTTTTTTTTTTTTTTTTTTTTTTTTTTGTAATTGTTCTTTCAACAAAGATCTCTTTGAGGCTGAGGTTGTCACATTTTCTTCTAAGTATATTATGGTTTCAAGTTTTTTATGCGGGTCTTTGATCCATTTTGAGATAGATTTTGTGACCGATACTATCACATAATCTGGTTTCTTTTCTTTTCTTCTTCTTCTTCTTTTTTTTTTTTTTTTTTTTTTTTTTTTTTTTTTTTTTTTTTTTTTTTTTTTTTTTTTTTTTTTTTTTTTTTTTTTTTTTTTTTTTTTTTTTTTTTTTTTTTTTTTTTTTTTTTTTTTTTTTTTTTTTTTTTTTTTTTTTTTTTTTTTTTTTTTTTTTTTTTGCAGATGTCTGTCCAGTTTTCCCAACACCATCTATTAAATAGAATTTTAATCTTTCATTGTATGTTCTTGACTCCTTTGTCAAAGATGGTCCATATAAGTGTGGCTTGCTTTCTGGACTCTCAATTTTATTCCACTGATTTATACACCTGTTTTTTGTTCCAGTACCATACTGTTTTGTTTAATTTTTCAAATTAAACTCTTGGTATCATTGAAATTCTTAATAGTTCTTTTGCCTTCAATTTTATTTATTTATGCTCTGATTTTATTATTTTTTTTATTTCTGGTGATTTTTGGTTTTGATTATTCTTCCCCTTCTAGTTCCCTCAGGTGTGAGTTTAGGGGTTTAATTTTGGTTCTCTTTTAGTTTTGATGTGTGCTCGTATGGCTAGAAACTTTCCTTTCAGCACTGCCTTGGCTACATCCTAAATGTTCTGGTACTCCTCTCTTCATTTGTTTCCAGTTAACTCTTAATTTCATTGATAATCCATGAATTATTCAGAGGTATGTTATTCAATCTCCACATCTTTGTGGTTCTTGCCATTTTGTTCTGGTTCATTTTTAGTTTCACCCTCTTGTCATCAGAGAATTTCATTTCTATAATTTCATTTTGCTAAATTTTCTGAGACTTGCTTTGTGTGCCAAGATACGATCCATCCTTGAGAATGGTCAATATACACTTGAGGAGAATGTATATTTTTCTTAGTTTGAGTATAATACTCTGTATATATGTTTTAGGTTCATTTGTTCTATTACTTCATTTAGATTCCTCATTTTTTATTGATTTTTCTGCCTGGATGATCTAGCTATTGATGTAAGTAGATTACTAAAGTCCCCTGCTATTATTGTGTTACTGTCAATGTCAGCTTTTAGCTGTCAGTATTTGTTTTTTATATTTAGATGGTTCAGCATTGGGTGCATAGATATCTACAATAGTTATTTCTTCTTGATGAATTAACCTTTTGACTTTAATGTAGTACCATTCCTTGCTTCAAGATAGCCTGTCAGGTGGACGTTTATCCTGTCTTAAGTAGTATTGCAGTTTCTGATTTAGTTTCATCACTGTTGCTTTAACTATTTTTCCATGGCCTTTGACTTTCAAATTCTGTTTGTCTTTGGATCTGACAGGAGTTTCTTCTAAGCATAATATTGATCAATATTGTTTTCTGATCCAACCAGCAACTCTGTGTCTTTTGATAGGTGTACCCAGTTCATTCATATTTAGGGTGATAACAGATATCTAGAGCTCTAATGCTGTCATTTAAGCCCTTGTTTTCTGTTGGCTTTCTGTGTCTGTTGCTTTGTTTACCATTTATTTTTATTTGATTTTTTTTCCTTTATGTGGTTTTTGGTGTCAGTTCTTTCAGTGTCGTCTACTTCCGAGCTATGTATCTCTATAGAGTTAGGAATTGTGGCCATCATATGGATTATCACTGTCTTTTCACCTCTATGATAGCTTTTTTTTTTTTTGATAATTTGATGTGATTTTTTTTTAATTGTAGTAATTATTCTACACATTAAAATAATTTCTTATGTATAGGTTCCCCTTTTCTTAGATATACTTCAACACACCATACCCTCCATCAAATCACCAAGTGTTCTTCCCCATTGTCCAGTGGGCTGCAACACCATTTGCTCCCACCTGCCGCTTTTCCTTTTGATAACCTCAGTTCTGTTGCAAATGTTTCAGGGTTGGTTGTGTTTCATCTGTTCTTTTGTTTTGTCTATTCACATTCTACCTATGAGTGAGGTCATCTGGTATCTATCTTTCTTCTTTTGACTAGTCATAATATCAAAATGTCTCCAGACATTGTCAAATGTACCCTGGAGGGCAACCTACCCTAATTGAGAACTACTGATTTAGTAGAAGAAATATGGTGCTTGGAAGTTAGAAAGACCTCTTGGTCCCACACTTGCCATCTATGTAATCTTTCCCAAGTTGCTTAACCCTCTGAGTCTCAGGTTCCTCGTTTACAAGTGAGGATAATATCATGATGGTTAATTTTATGTGACAAATTGACTGGGCTCCGGGATGTCTAGATATCTTGTTATACACAACTTGTTATTGTGTCTGTGAAAATGTTTCCAGAAGATTTTTAGTACTTGAATTAGTATTCTTCATAAAGCAGATTGCCCTTCCCAGTTGGGTGGGCTCCGTCTAACCCAGTGAGAGTTTGATTAGAAAAAAAATTGTGAAGTAAGGGAGAATTTGTTCCCCCAGACTCACTGTTTGAGCTGGGACATTGATTTCCTACCTTGAGACTGAGACTTAAACTGTCAGTGCTCTTGGTGCTTGGACATTCAGATCAGGACTGCGGAATTACATAAGATCACTTGCTGTCCTAATTCTCATCTTGAAGATCGCCCTATAATAGTGTGAGCTTATTTCTAGTAATAAATCTCTCTCTCTGTGTCTCTCTCTCTCATGTATATATATATATATATATATATATATATATATATATATATATGCTTGCATACATGCATATATGCAATCTCTTACTGTTTCTATTTCTCTGGTGAACCCTGCCAAAAATAATATCTTCTTCAGATTTGTAAAGATTATTAGAAATAATATTTGTAAAAATACCTAGGGGGTATTCAATAAATTTTTATTCTTTCTTCTCTCTTCCATTGAAGTAAAATTGTCATTATTTTTTTTGGTCCCCCCTCATCCCCCACTCGGTCTGGGTCTTGAACCCTTATGTTTTACATAGTCTGTACCTTAGGTGCCTCAGTCACTTGAGCCACAAATTGTGCCACAAACTGTGATTCTTGAACAACTTAGAGTCTCAGAAAGTAATATAGTTGAAGTTTTGCTTTGAGGTCGGAATAATTTTTCATTGGAACTTTGAAGTCTCTTTTGGTTACACATTTACCAAAGTTCCCCAAAGCTGGCCAGAGCTTGCATCAGTCATTCAATCTTTAAATTCATTTTTTGAGTATTTACTATTCACTGCTTACACATAAGGCTGAGTAGTTCTTATCTTAAGGGTTACAAAGGTGAGACTCAAGTAAATCTAGGACTTAGTATAATCTGATGAGTATAGACATAATGCAATGGAAATAGAGATTAGAATTATTTGAAATTGGTAGTCAATATTGCTAATATTTAGTAGTCTTTGGTGCTTACTTTATAGGCACTATTCCAAGGCCTTTGTGCATACTAATTCTAAATCTTGGACAAATTCTATGAGGTAAGCACTTTATTGTCACATTTTACTAATAAGGAAACTAATGTTAAGTAAAGTGTTCAGTTACAGAACTATGTGGAAGAAATGATATATGAGACCTGGTTGCTCAGTTTTATGTCTGTGTCCTTAAGTACTATACTATATTATTATATCTGTAGGTAGAAATACTATATTATATGAGCACTGTACATCTTTTTTCATTTCTGTTCAGTGGTGTCATGATGATAGCTTGAAATTAGCTATGGTGGAGGGATTATGAAGATCATTAAATGTCACTCATCTTTGTTACTAGAGAGCTGAAGGAGAGAAGTTTTGCTGCAGTATATTGGGGGAAACTAGTCTGCAGTGACTGGGAGGAGATAAACAGTGATGAAGTGAAGTGTGAGGGATAGTGAATGTGGACTGTTTAAGGAGATTGACTATGAAAGGAGGGAGAGTAAGATTGTAAAAGAAAGTAAGATACTAGTAGAAAATGTGTAGGCACAGAAAACTTTTATTTGTATTTATTAAGTATAACTATTCAAGTATTTTTTAGTCTGAGGGGAAATTATAAGTAAAGAATGAGAAACCTAAGACAGAGGGAAAGAGGTACAGTGAACATAGATGGTTTCCGCTGAAGCACAACTCCTATGACTTTGGTTTTGGGCTTGTAATTTATTTCAGTCAAGGAGATATTAGCAAGTATAAGGCCTCAGAAACTTGGTGAGTACTTGCCTGTTGCTATCTGTCCTCCACAGATGCCATCTGACACATAGTCAAAAAAACTTAAGAGTAGACTACTGAATGATGAGTGACCACAAGGAGAGAATTCTGGAGGATGGGAGACCATCTGGGATAGTTTAGTGTCTGCTGAATCACATGATTCACATGAATCTTGGTTTGCTGGATGTTAAGCTGGCCCAGGGACAAAAGCAGCAGCGGCCATGCCCGGGAAAACGGCAGCCAAGCCCGGGAAAAAGGTGGATGACATCAGAATAAGGGATGCGACCCCCACACCTGGGTTCACAGGGCCAATCCCCAATGGAGACAGAGGAAGCCCGCGAAATTCCTCTGCTTAAAGAGCCCGCTCCCCTTTGTTCAAGTGCGACTTCCCAGCCCGCGACTTCCCCAGGCCCATTTTGCGGACTTGGGAATTTCACCCGGGTGTGCAAAAATCCAATAAAGCCCTGGCTATTCGACTTTTTGGTCTAATTGACTTTTTCTCCTCGAGGAGCCCAGAAAAACCTTTCACTGGAGTCACTGAGAGTGACTCCAGACAATATCACAGAAGAACCACTCAGTTGAAATCAGTACAGTTTGGAGAATGACATGCAAAAAAGAGGATCGATTTTACCATTCTATTTTGTGGTATTTTGTTATAATCAATGATTGAAATGGGAGAAAGCAGTGCAATTAATGACATAGGTTCTGAAACAACACTTCCTTCATTCTAATACTTAATTTGCATAATCTTAGGTAAATTGTTTAGTTTTCTTTGAGTCTTGGTTATTTATCTCTAAAATGATGATGAACATTAAGTGAGATGATACAGTCTCAATAATCCCTTAACAAATGTTTACTGGTTTCATATGAAAACACAGGTGGAAGATTTAAATCTGAAGGCATGGAAGGATTCTTTATACTTTCAGACAAAAAGGAAGAAAGCATAACTGCAAGGATGTGCTGAGGCGGGCCTCCAGGAATATCAACTCATTAATCTTAGTTACACCTTTCTTACATTTATCTAGCATTTCACAGCTCAGAATATGTTTTTCTGTATACTCTCAATTGATCCAATAAGGAAAAGAGAGTGGACAGCATATAACTATAAAGAAATAGAAGTTTGAGGAATCTGAATTATTTGGCCAAACTGAAAAACTTAAGAGGTAAGCAAGGTCTAAAATACTGTGCTTTGGACTCAGAAGCCAGAGTTCTCCCATGGTCTAGCAGAAAAGGCTACAGTCTAGGAGTCAGAGGTCTGACTTTGGATTTGGCTGTGCCAGGTACTGAATGTTACCTAAAACAAATTACATAATCTTTCCAAAGTTCATTTAGAGAATGGGAATAACAATCCCTTCCAATGTTAAAGGGAGCCATTGAGATGGGGAAGCTCTTTGTAAACTCAGAAGTGCCCTATACATGTGATTATTTCCATTAGTCTGCTTGATGTCTTTCATCACTAGTTTTATTTATTTCCCGTATTAAGTTCATAAAAGAAACTTCAGTGTTCCCTTACTTCTTCTCCTCCCTCCTTCTAATACCTTCTTCCCTTGGTAATTTCTAACTGCTCAGGCATTCTAGTTCCAGAACATATTTACATTTAGTCACTCATTAAAAACACATTTACTTGGTCCTATTAACCATATATTCAAATCCTAGTTTTTTGCATGCATCTGAGGGGACTAAAACAGGACAACCCATGTTTCTTAGAATCAGTGACTTGTACATGCACCACTCTGACAGGAAGAACCAAGAGCAGTGAAGGACAGCAGTCCCAGAGGCAAAGGAGAAGTTCCTAGTCTTCAAAACTTTTAACCCTTCCTTAATCAAAGAAGCGGTCTATTGTTCCCTGGGCCTCCACCCTTCCCATAATCCAGAAGTGGTCTCTTGTCTGTATTGTCTAAAAGTATGTAGAAAGGGGACTTGCTTATCTTTACTTTTAGAGTAAGATTGAGTCATTCCTCTTTGTTGCCTTGTGAAGATGCTCTCCCCACTCCCCTGAAACCCTAGGTCCCCCTTCCATGTCTCAGCTCAGGATATAAATCATTGGTTTGTCTCAGCTACCTCAGAATTTATGGCTATGTAAATTCTCCATATGTATGTTATT
Organism: Solenodon paradoxus; assembly: GCA_004363575.1. NCBI lineage: Eukaryota > Metazoa > Chordata > Mammalia > Eulipotyphla > Solenodontidae > Solenodon > Solenodon paradoxus. The sequence continues at coordinate 1,141,154 of RJWH01000170.1, forward strand.
CTATTGGGCTTTTCTCTTTCTAATTGTGCATAATATTAATTCGTTCCTTCCTCTAGCCTGTGAAGGACCTCAGAGATATGGGGGAACTTTTGCTTTGACCCCACACATCTAATCATACTTTGGAAATAAGAATTTTTCTGCATGAATGGCTTACTAGTTCCAGGTAATAGTTATTTTCACATTAGCCATAACCCAAAGAGTTAATACATTATTAAGAATATTGGCATAGCTGTGGGGAAGTCATATTAAGATACAGAATACGTATAGGGTTTGTCATTTGACCTTGGGTGGCCAGTTGTGCAAACTTTTGGGGTCAATTGTGACACTTCCTGCATAGTTCCTGAATTTTTACTTGTTCTTGGATGGGACTACTTTTTCAGGTTTTCGTGTTTATTTCCACCATGAAATAAAATCAAAATTTAAAGGCAGAATGTGACTATGTCATTTAGAGTGATCTAAACAGGAAACCATTTCAAGTTTTCAATTGTACAGCAGATGGCTTGAAGGAGCTCAAAACAGACTACTCCAAGACTCTCAGTTAGGATCTCCTGCAGAGGCCTCTCTCTGTCATGCAGATTATTTTGAGCTGAAAGAAATGGCAGCCCTGAAGGTAAAGAAGAAACTCTTGGCTTTCATCCTGAATTTCTTCTCTTTCCCTAACTGAAGAAGTGGTCATTATTCCCCTATTTCCTAGGAAAATGTTGTTTGTGAAGTTCTAAACCAATATATTATAAGCTTATCTGTAAACATGTCCTCTCTATCCAAGAAACCTATTTTAGGGCAGAGCAGAAGTCTAGAGACAAGGTTTTGTCAGATGAAATCATTCCCTCATGTGAGGAATCCTCTTCTCTGCCTGATATCCCAACCCCCTTTTACTATACCCCCACACAGGATTTAAATTTTTGATCTGTTCATTAATGTTAGAATTTATAGCCATTTAAATTCTCTACATATATGTCATTAAATGTCTTTTCTCCTACTATTCCTCTTCGATATTAATTTATTTGTTCATCAACCTGTAAAGAACCACAGAGGGATGGAGAATGTTCCTATGCCCAACACCTTTATTGTATTTTTCTAAAATTTGATTGAAAAAACTTTGTATCATAACATTATATAGGTTTAAGGCATGCATCATCATAAATCAACATTCGTATATAACACATTACATTTACAGTCTGTGTTGTATTTTTACGACTGGACCTTGTGGAATGATCTAGTGTCTAGAAGGTAGGCAATGATGACTTCTGGTAACTTCTACTTTGTTCTTCAGACAAATCTCTGGGCAGTTTGCATGCAAAAAACTAGGATCTGAGCTAATCATGTTTACCACACATTAATCAAATAAATTCACAGATTTTAGCGTATTTTAAGAAATGAACACATACGCTGACTTATATAAATATTACGGGGTAGAGAACTTTCCTAGGAAACAACAGATATTTTGAAAATAACTGTCACATTGAAGACTGGAAGGAGGTTCAATTAGTTGATGTTGCAAATTGTTTGAAAACGAAACCCATTATGTCTTTGCTAAGTTCGATGAATATCATTTATTCTTGGGTAAGTAAAAAATCATATGTTTTGAGATATTCAAATTTGCTGTAGACTTTCTACAAGCTGTAGATTGTTGTTTTTTGCGGAAAGAGCAAAAAAGGTGGGGTAAAAAATGAACTTATGAGACAAATTTTTGAACACAGAGTTGATATTCTTGAAAACTTAAATACAAATTGTTGACTTGAAATTAAATGAATATTATTTACCCAGATGTATATGTTTATTCAAAGGCAGCGGTATAGATGAATTGACTCTCGGTATAGAATGGAAGCCTAAGTTTCTGACCCGAATTTTTTTTTTAACAGCCATAAGACTTCAGTAAAGTCACTGCTTTCTTCATTTATAAAACAGAAAAATAACGGTATTTTTCCTATTTATCTCCTAGGGTTGTTTTGAGATGCAAATATGAACATAGAATTATTTAATAATTTTGCCAATTGTAAAAATAAAATGAAAAATATTGTAAATCCTTTGAAATAGTCAAAGGCAAGAAATACCATAACAACCCTAATAACTAACATTTCACAGAAATTTTCGCTCTTTACATAATAGAGTCCTTAGGTTCTTTCTTTCCTTCATACTACTGATAGCACTGTTTCTTTTCATGGGTTTAGGGAGGTCAAAGATGAGAGATGTTGGGAAACTTTGAGGAGAGCCTTTTTCTTCTGTTAGGAACACTGTCTTATTACCAAATTTTCAGAAGAACCTCATATGGATTTTTAAAAGATGATAGCCAGGCTGCATTTGATAAGTATGACCTTTATTGAGAAACCCAGAATTTGAAATGTCTAGAGTTCCTCTACTGGCCGATTTAGGTACCATCAGAACAAACACCTAGGTGAAACATTAGTCAAGGCAGAAACAGGTCTCACATGAAGAACCAAACATCCACAAACCTCATCTCCTTTTTTTCTTTTTCTTTTTTCTTTCTTTCTTTTCTTTTCTTTCTTTTTTTTTTTTTTTTTTTTTTTTGTGAGAGAGAGGAGGAGGAATCAACTTTATTTTATTTTTTGTTTAGTTGTTCACTTTTGTTACCCACCACGCCCCTCCACTATCTCCATACCCAGGAGAGACAGAGGTGATTGACCTAAATCCTGTTCCAGCAGGGTGCAACTGCATCTCCTTTCTCATCATGTGGATAGCTGTCTCGAGACAATTTCTAACAGTTCTTATTTAATATGTATAACCATTGTGGCATAGTAAAGATGGCTGTAAATTCTCCACTGCTCTTCCCATTGAGAGGTAGAGTTGAATTCTTCTTCCCTTGAATCCAGACTGGCCTTAGTGACTTGCCAGACCAAATGATTCAGGTAGAAATGATGTTCTAGGACTTTGAAATTTAGCTTCTAAGCCTTGGAGTTTTGATTAAGGTCTGCAACACTGGTTTTGGGAACACTGAGGTACTTTATAAGAGACTGTCATGTTGAAGAAGATACCATTCAATACCTGCTGCTGATCTCAACCCTCCATCAGTTCTTGCAAGGATGAGTGAAGCCACCGTGAACCCTCCAGGGCAGTTCATCTACCAGTTCAATATCTCTGAGTTACCCTCCCCAATTTCCCAGTCACAAAATCTTGAGACTTCATGAAATGGTTATTGTTGTAAGTCACTAAGTTTGTAAGCAGCAATAAATAATTGGAGCAAATATTAAACATCTTATGTAAAACAGCACTCAAATATATTCACTAGCAATTTCATCACTGTGTTCACCAAATATTATTTTAGTGAAAAGTAAATTTCTATTATTGACTAACATAGTAGCTAATGAAATGATTTCTTTTTTTCTGAGATTTTACTCTGTCACCTCACCTCCACTTCATAGATTACCCACCAGTGAGAATGTCCTGTGTCAGGTCATGCATAAAGAGCATGGAAATCAAATGATGGAAGAATGTCAAAAGGGTGACTTTTAAGGGAAATTCTCAAAGATCATTATTTCTCTCTCTCCCCCCCAAGAAATTAGTACAGTCTCCCTCCTCTATAATGTATAATTGAGGATTATATTTAATTATGCTTAGAAGATCTCCAAGGCTTATCTTAGGCGAGATTGTGTAATAGCCACATTTCCATATTTCTTCATTATTCCTTTCAGAGTTCCTCTTCTTACTGTGCCACCTTCACTCACTAACCTCCCTGAGTTTCAGAACTCTATGTAGATGAACCCATGGCGTCAGTGCTCTGTTCTTTACCCCAGACATTCGCCAGCCCTTAAGAAAGTTTCCACACTCCTTACCCACGGTGTAGTAGGAGAAATTATGTTGGACTTATTTTCCTTTTTTTAAACCATATTATGGTATATTTCCCTTTATTTCCTTGTCTTCTGTGAATGCAGAGTTTTCTCATACTTGCATTTATATCTTCCTCCTCCTTTTGCATATTCTTTGGGGGAACACACATTTGAATATAGCTTGAGGCTGACATGCAATGAAACTTAGAAATTCCAGGACCCCTCACTTATTTAAGGTCCTTACAAATCCCTGTAGTTGATTTTGATTTTCCTATTTAAAAAAATGAGAGAGAAGGCCCTGTACTCTGTATAAACCTCTTCCTAATTGCGGCTTACCTGAAGGCATTTGCCAAGTCATAGGACTTAGTAATCGAGGAATGATTTGTTTAATATTGTTAATAGGATGGCAATTGGCCTTTTGAACTCTAGCTTCTTGAAATTATTAGAGACATTAATCCTGTTTTTTCCCTGCCTTCAGCTCTTCTCTCTACTCCTAAGTATTTTATTCTCTTTTTCTTGGAATTTTCCCCCCTGAATGTTAGGTTCTTAGCTTTCTCTTCTGACCACTTGTATTTGAATTTCCCCTACTATTAAAGCTCTACCAGCATAATATAAAACCTATTTGAATTCAGTGAAAATTGTCTCTCTTCTTTTGTTAGCAGAGTAAGTTTAGTTCTGCTGGTTGGGAGAAGAATTTCAAGTGCTTTCAGCTTTGTGAATAGACCAGAAATTATTCACTGGATGTGGTTTTCTTTCAGGATTAAGAAAAACAGCAAATCATACCTAAGAACAGTTCCAAGTAGCCTCATTCTCATGGGGTTGGGACCTGCTAAGTAACAATGGTTGGCTTTGATGAGCATTTAGTTCTTGTGAAAACCATTCATGAAAACACTCACTCCAAGTAGCAGTCCCTCCAGGGCTCACATTGTCCTCGCATCTCATGTGCCTTGGTGAGGGTCAGCACGTTGAATGAGGACAATTGCTGGCCCCAGTAGTTCACTGTTACTCATTACTCTTCTTCTCTAGAAGAAGTTAATACAATGAACTCTAATGGATTTCATGGCTTGGATTTGAGGACTTCTTTGAAAATACAGTAAAAAAAAACCCCAAAATCCTAAGCTTATTTTTGCAGTCTGAGGGGAAGAACTGGAAGATAAATTCAAGCAAATAGAGAACACAGCTGGCTCACAGCTGTTAATTCTGCCTTTCCCACATTTGAAAGAGATTTTTTTTTTTCCCTGAATATCTTCCACTTGCTCTTCCACTCCACATCCACTCTATAGCCACTGGGGTCCTGTATGAATTGCACCATTGTTTCATTTGTGGGAAATTTCTGTTGGTGTCAGTCAGTGGGGTCCACTGGCAGGAGAGACTTGAGGGAAAAAGGAGAGAAAAATCAGGGTCTATATTTTTTCAGTTCCTCCTCTGAGTCTGTGTCTCTTTCCTGAAGGTCACAGCTCCTGTCAGTGACCTTCTCCATGCAGTTTTCTATCAAGCTCAGAAGATGCTCCCTTCTCTGGCACACACACATGTTTCTCTTACTAGTCTGTTCCTACACCTCCTTGGTGACTTCTCTAGACCCTGCCCACACCTTGATAAAGAATCCCTTAGTGACATTCTTCCCAAATCCCCAGATGAAAATTCTTTCCTAGATCTATCATTTCCTTCCTGGGACCTTCACAGATACAACCTCTGAGTCAAAATTTAGGACACATGGGTTTGACTATCCTCAGATCTCCTGCCAACAATCTATCTCTTGCTCCCCAGTTTCCAAGCTCTTACAGTTGCTATGGTGACCCACTCACAAACTGAGCGTTGATAGAAAGATTATTTTGAGCTGAAGACACTTTGATTTGACAGATGCAGAAAGTAGTCTTCTCAGAGCTTCCCTTGTTTGACAAAAAGCAAAAACTTCTGAGAAATAAAAACTATCAAAAATTCCTTTTGGGGGTGACTCCTACTCTCAGGAGACACCAATTAAACCTGCTGTTAAGTCTCTCCAGGGGAGTTTTATGACCCCAAAGAAGACAGAAAACTATGTAAACAAAATTTTCTCAAACTGTCTTTTCTCCAGTTTGTTCTAAAAACCCTTTCCTAAAGGAATCTATTTTGTTTTTCCTGCAGAAACTGTTTCTCTCACCAATCTTTCCTCTGCTAATTTAGGGACATGAGGCTTTAATTTTAACTGTTTAAAAACCAGTTGTCTGTGTTAATTCCCATGAACATATGAATAAACATTTTTTTCTTATTAACCTGACTTTTGTCAGTTTAACTTGTAGGTCCTAATCACTGAATATAAGAGGGTAGAGGACAAAGGTTCTCCTTCCTACACTGTTTTATCAGGCACACATTTTTCTTCTTATATGGTGCATAGCTTTCCTCATCTTTGAAGAGATTCAAAAGCTACAAGGTATTAAATGTGAGTAGCATCAAGATGATTTTACTGACATAATCACAGGCTTGAAGGTGCTATGGGGTTGAAGAGCTTTAGAAAAAAATATGGGCAACTAGCTCTGGAAGCATACTTCACTTTACCATTCCTTCCCATTCCTCTTTTCTTGCATTCTCTAGAACATTGTGACAACAGGATTATCTGAAACCTTGGGAAGTCAATTAGTCTTCCTATTCTTTTTCCTTTCACTTTAGTCAAATCATTAGCTCAGCCTGACTATCTTAAACATTCTAAATATGCTTTTATTGGGGTTGTAGTCCCAGAACATGTAGAAATTTGTTTAATTAAGAATAGGTTCATAAGCTAAATTGAAATGGAATTGTATTTTGGATGAATATTACTGTAGAAGGGAATCTTCGTCACTTTCTTTTGGACATTGACTATTTTTTGGCTTCATGACACTAAAAGGTACACATATTAAAGACCTAGACTATGGATTCCTAGGTCTATCAGCTCTATTATTAAGATGCTGGGAAGTGGGAGGGGAGTCTGCCACCTCCAGTCACAACCACAACCTCCAACCTGTGACCAACATACAAACACAGGATTTGGGAAAAATGAAGCAACAAAGAACCAGAGACTAAGCATGGGTTGGATTTTTGTGTATTACTTTTTGGGGAAGATAAGACGTTAACTATATCCAGATCTCAGGCTATAATCCTACCTGGAGTATTTTTCAAATTATAAGAGATCATTTGCTTTTGAAATCAATCACTTTAAATTGTTTTCAGATCACAAGAAGACATTAATCGACTGTTGGTTTTTTTTTTCCCAGTGTGTTGATGCTGCTACTCATCCTCAACCCAAAAGCCTACCTAAAAGTCTACTGAATACAAGGTCACTGGGGGCTGCCTATGTTAAAGCTGAAAATTTCCTCAAGTTTAAGACACAAGTTTCTAATATCTTCCTCTACCTATATTTTCACAACTCACTGAAAAACTTTGCTAAAAAGAGATTGATCCAAATCCCACTATGAGGTCCTCTAAACCTACTGTTAACATGCTGGAGTTAGTGAGTGGGTAAGTAAAATAGAGGGAAAGAAGATAATTCGGTTTCATCATTTGTATCTTGTTTTTCCTGAATTCTAACAGAATGTTGCATTGATTTAGAGTTATCTCAAAGTCGTTCGGTCTCCAATAAAATGTGGATGTCCGAAAAAATGGCTTGATTTATATAACTATTCCAGCATGGTAAAAGAGCATGAACATCTAAGCAAACTGTCTTGAAAGCAGTTACAGCTTTTCATTGACTTATAATCAAGATAGATTCTTCTAAATTTTGCAGATTTCTAGTCACCTTTTCACTGGGTCCCTATCATATGATATAAGTAACTCAAGTTGAATCAAGCATAATAAAAATACTTAGCTTTTAGAGCTATTAACTATGAGTACAGTACTTTAATTTGAACTTAAAGTTTATCTTGCTGAAAAACAAACCTCAGACAATCATTTACTACTTCCCAGTGCACTCATCTTTAACCGAAATCTATTCTGTGACTTGCTCCTTACGAAAATTATGCCCATTTAGGGGGTGGGGGATAAAATGCAAATCTGGATTTCACACTTATTTAGTGGGCTAAAGTGATTATGTAGTAATGACAGAGATTTTATTAGAATTTGGTTAGTACTTTCATTACTTCAGCAATTTTACATGTATGCCAGGTATTGGTAAAGCATGTTTTTCCATAAATTACTATTTTGAGAACTGAATTTATTTTAATTAAGTTTAAGCAATTTGGGACAATCCTTCTTCAAATGATTCTAATATTTCTCATTATTTTCAAGTGAACAGGCTGGCTTAAATGATGGCATGGAACATTAAAGATGCCAGGACAGACTACAGCAGAATATTGATTTTAATAACTATCTTTTGCTTTCTTTTTTTTTTTTTTTCAACATGCCATCCTAAGTTCAATGAAAACAATCATCTGGCTGAATCAAAAATGTGAGTAGTCTAAAATTTGCTTTGCCCAACTAATGGATCATTGAGAAAATTCCCAGAAACGTTTGGCATCAGAATTGGAAGTGTTTTTCCTTCTAATGGAAATAAGGAATTTGTAATAGGTTACATACGACAGACCATTGTTCCTAAGCAAGACAAACCAAGGTCACTGCAACCTTTCTGCATAGTTGCCTAGGAGTGAAGGCGGAACACAAGCATATCCTCTGCTTGAGACCGCTTTGTTGAGCTCCTTTTGTAACAAAAGTATTGGCTTTCACCATCCGAGAGGTTGTCATTGGATTTCTTCCTGAAAGAAGTTTGTAATTAGATTTCTCAGCAGGTCTACAAGTTCTGTTTAGAAAAACCAAGAAAGTGCCCTGAATATCCTTGCTTCAGTTATGAAGTCAGCCTAGCTAAGCCGGTGGGGGTTGGCCTCAAGGGCATGAGTGGAATGGATCATGTGTCAGCTACCCCTGATCTTTGATGCAACAAGGTCAGCTCTGTTCTCCAGCATTGAGTACATAGTCTTCCAAGTTGAGGGGGGCAAACAGTGTGTGTGATAGCTAAATATTCCTTTGACAATGCATTTGGTAAGGAACAATGAACGTTCTACAAATGAAATCTTCTGACTCATCTCTTTCTCTTGGAGTCTTAAAGTTTCTGTCTCCTAGATAAGAGGATAAAGCATAAAGCATAGAGTTTAGTACACCCTAGGACATCATTCTCCATCTAGATTTAAGAGTGAATTTAAGCAACCAGAATATATTTGGGGTACCCTGGTTCATTTTGCGTTATTTGTAGTTGATTCCACTTCAGTTTCTATACTATTTTCTAGAAGTTTATATTAGAATATAGTTAGGTAGATTTTTGTATTTCCTGTAGCTTTCTAGATTTGTATGAATGTATTTTAATTTTAGTAGTTTATTATTTATTTTAAAATTATTTCCATACATTGTTATATGCATTTTATGATATTTAGTTCAAACTCAAGCTGTGTGTATTCACACAGCACTCACACCAGTGTCCCAGCGCCCTTCCCCACCACTTGTTCCCGTTCTTCTCCCGTCCCCACTCCCACCCCCTGGTGACCTGTCTTGTGTCTCATAGATTTTCTTGGGATTCGCCTGTTCATTTGCTTTGTTTCTTTATATACCACATATGAGTAAAGCCATCCTGTAGTTCTCTTTTTCTCTCTAACTTATTTCACTTAACATCATTCCCTTTAATTCCATCCAGATTGTTGTAAAGGGCAAAATTTCCTCTTTATTTTTTAATAGCCTATAGCTTTTATAAATATTAATTAAATGAGCTTAATTATTGTTTAAGTTAACCTAATTAATTATAATTTTATTTATTTAATAAATAGTGCTGTTGAAGTGAACACTTAATTTAGAATTTAAATTTAAATTCTTTTCTAAGAGGGGAAAGAAGGTAGAAGGAAGAGGAGAAAGAAATATCTTCTTTTTCAGTTGTTTATTTTGGTTTTTCACCCCAGCTTCGGGTCACAAACTCGGGTCCTTGGGGTATATATGGTTTCAAACCAGCATCTCAGCTGCTTCAACCACAAGGCACACCCCTAAATTAATATTTAAAATGGCAAATTTTATTTTTGAAGTCCTACATCTTTCTTTCCACTTAAATCTGCTTATCTTCACCATCTATCTCCACTGGACACTTAGTGTCACCCTATACCTCTTTTTATCTTCCTTCTTTTTCCTTGCCTCTTAAACTTTAACAAGCTGACCACTGACCACTGATCATGGCCATCCCTAGCTATAAAGGGAGGGACATGTTTGGAGTCTATTCTTTTCCATCTCTTTTATTGTCTGTGTCAATGACTCCTTGGAAATTTTAGTGTCAGTCAGTTCTTTTTGGCTTTAAGTCTTTCTGACTGAATTTTCCTCACACTACCTTGAATTTCCAGGGAACTGAACCACCCCGTCCCCTCCATCTCTCCCCAGTTGTCTCTTCATTGGCAACCTCAGCCAGACTTGTAAGTTCTCTTCTCTCCGTTCTAGCCAAGGAAGCTTACTTACTTCAATGTTTCTGGGTTTGAAGGCCTATGATAGCTACTTCACCTCTTTATCTTACCTTGTCTAAGGTCAAACAAATTGAGATAGATCTACCATATACCCTTGAAAAAGAAAAGGTATGTATTGACTGTTTTCCTTGTCATTTTATATTTCTTCTTACTACTGGCATATCATATCCTGGAGTATGTACGTCTATGTTGCCAAATAAGGCTAAGTATCTTCTGTGGACTTAGTTTTTCATAAGAGGAAGCCTGTATGCTATTGTTAGAAATTATTATAACTGTGGAAAAAGTCCTTTCAGGGAAATGAGGCAAAGTGATTATTATAGATATTTCATAATCAGACTCAAACAGATTCTCCTTCACCTTGTCTTTGCATGATAACCAAAGTCTTTGTTATCAGAAAGCAAATCCCTTAGTCCTATTTTGGCTAACATATACGTGCTGTGACTTGATCCAGAGTTTAACACTGAAGCTTTAGGGCTTTTAAAGTATTAACGAGCCTCTGGGGAGAGTTCTATAGCTTGGTATTAAAGTCATCAGAAGGATTAAAATATATCCTTTTCTTTTTCAAGTTCTGAGTCACCAAAATCAAGGTGTTCCCAGATCTATAAGCATATCTCAAATACTCAGACTCAGTGTTACAAACTTTTCTAGAACTCTGATCTTCAAGTGTCTTTCATTTGGCCTCATTGAACCTTATGTGGCTCCCAATTATGGATAGACAGGGTTAGAGTGTACAGAATTCACCACAGATACTAAAGGCACACCTTAAACATGAATCTAGCAGAGTGTACATACATTTAGTGCTCAGGGAAGAGAGTATTATGGATAATTGCTTAGGATTTTTATCTCCCATTGCTCTGCCTCTTTCTCTCAAAAGAACTAGCTTTCTTTCTATTTCTCAGGTAGGCTATGATCCCTCCTGCTCCAGAGTCTTTGCACAGGGTGTTCACACTCAGAATTCTCTTACCAGCACCAGTCATTCATCAACCATCACCACCCAATACACACACATACGCACTCTTCAGTGTTAACCTTCAGATTCAGAAGGGCCATCTTTGATCTTGAACCTTGAGTGGAGGTCAGGCTCTTTATACAGTTTGTTAGAACAAAAATGCATTGCCTTAAAACAGTTCAGTATATAATTATTTATAGTATATATTCAAATATAATCTAGATTTTATTCAAACCCCAAAATCCTACTATAAAAAAGAGGATTTGCTTTATATTATAGGCCTTGTGATGCCTGTCACATTAATGACCATTGTCTCAATTACTGTCTTTTGAATAACAAAATACCATTTCAGGAAAAAGGCTGAACGAACGTATCTCCAGTAAGATCACCTTGACAATAAAAAGAAGATAAAACTAAAGAAGACCTAATACTTATTCTTGATATATGAATTCATTATTGCAAGTGTTAGAATTTTAGAAAAATCCACCTTACAAACACAAGTGGTTTTAAATAAACCCTTTAAAAAGTCTTGGAAAAAGCAATATAGTACATAATTAAAATGTAGAGATCATCACCATAGAATGAGAATTTTTACATGGGGATCAAATTCTCAGCATCAGCAGGTTTTTAAGACATGGGTTATTAGCAACTTGCTGAGGATTGATGATGTGGTCTGGATTAGATAACAGCAGAATGGATCCAGTGAACACAAACACTGATGTTACAGGTACAGGTAGAGAGTTGTAGCAAAATTGCTTCAGGAAATGAGAATGGAAAGTCATTTTTAAAAGAAAATATTTAAAATTAAGTGAGATTTTAAAATATTCGTGAGTAACAATAGACCAGGTGTCCTAGGTATACATTACAATATATTATCTGTTTGTGCGTTTAGGGTGGCAAGAGACTTTGGATGAGGAGCTTTTCATTAGAACAATAAAGATGACTTTTTATTCAAGGTCACCTTGAATTGCACCAAAGTGAAACTGGGCATATGCACTTTTTATTAATGTGATGATTTGATCAGTGACTCCTTAGCTATACAGTAAGCTCCCACAACAGAACAGCCTCTCTCAAGTTTTGTTCCTATAGCATCTCTGGCATGTTGTATGATATAAACCACTAAATACATTAGTTGTTTGAGACAAAAGATAGAAATGCCACTTATTTGCATGATTACATGACCTGGAAAAAACTTGGAGAAACTTTAATAAAAAGCATTTTAATGAATGATTAAATGTTTTGATGACTTTTGTTCTAGTGTTGGTCTGGGTAAATCCTCTGTGCTTTTTATAAATGTAATCACCCTTATATGTTTTCTGTTTACAAATGCAATGGCTTACATTTTACACAGTGCTAATTCTTAGGTCTGTATTAACTATAGTTTACTCACTGGAAATTCCAAGCTCAAAAAAAAGCATTCCCATCAGAATTAGACCTAATGATAAAATGTTTTAAAGAGAAACTACTTATGAGCACTTGCATCAATTACTACAGTTATTCTTATAACATTCTGCTAGCTGTTATTCCCATTTGGCCCACAAGCACCCTGGGCAATCACTGTACTCTAATGAATTGTGAGCTAGGAGGAGGCAGTAGAATTCAGAAAATGACTCTGTTTCATAGTGTACGGTATGCACTACAGAACGAAGTTATTTCTGTTTTCCTTCTTTTGCCTTCCCAATTATTTGCTCCTTGCATACCACAGTAAATTGGCCACCATTTTAGTAGTTTTCTTATTAATTTTCCTAACACCTATTCATTGAATCTTTAGAGAAAACATTTAACTACTGCCATTGGTGTCATTAAGTTGGTTGCATAATAGGAAGGAAATAAGCCAGGACTGGAGACTTCATTTCTAAAGGATTTTTAAAGTAGACTAAGAGTTATTTCACAGAGTGGGTCATGAAAGTCCAGTCTCTCTATACCCTTTCATTGCTATGACAGCAGGCTGCTCCAGCTAGTGTGGCCAGATAAAGCAGCTGACATTTCAGTGCTAGGAACTTGGGGGAGAGGTTTGCAAAACAAAAACTCAAAATCGAATGCTTTTGTTTGAATTTCAGCTTGGGAGGAAAAAGTACCCCCTGGAGTAAGTCAAAACCCCTATTCTTGCCTTTAGAAAAGATAAGAAAGGAAAAATGTTGGGGGCCTTATCCCTTGTCCAAGTAGGCCAGTGAAACTGAATTAACTGCAAAGCAGCATTTCATCTCACTCTTCTTAATGGCAATCTGAAACAGAAAGCTCTCTATGGTTTCACTTGACTCCACCATTAAGAAGCCGCTAATTGATGAAGCAGTAAAGACTTGTGGTAATAAATACTTAGTGCTGAGGCCCTCCAGGGGGATATAGCAGTGTCAGATTTATTTTCCCATTTCTGTGGATTAAAAAAAAAGACAATTAAAAGAAATTTTATTCTTGACCTCCAAGTTTACTATTAAAAACATCATTCCAAGTGCATAACTTAAACTTTTCTCATGATAGGTGAGATTTCTTACAAGCAATCAGTAAAATATCCTGGCTAGAACTTTGCAAGGTTTTATACTTGGCATTTAATAAGCATATGTTTAGTACCTATAATGACTCCATTTGTGAGTATTTTAAAAAAATCACTGTTTGCTTAATAGATGCAGTATTAGGGAGGTGTGGATTGACTATAGAGTCAGGATTCAAACCCAAGCGTGTTAGACTATGAGAACTGCGCTCTGTCTGCTCTGCTGTGCTGAGTTTGAGGCACAGACCTGGCATTGACATTTTATTATATGGCACAGTGTGCAGTACAAGGAAGAGCTTCTAAGGGAAAACCTAGCATAAAATCCTTTTCTACAGAGTTCCAATGAGAATATATAGCTAGGCCAGTGCTCCAATATTAGCTATGATTAATTGCTTCTTATACACCAGGCATAACTGTTTTTTCACTTAATTCTTACAACAGGCCTCTAGGTAGCAAATAACCTTATAATTCCCATTGCCACAAATGAAGTGACTAAGGCTCAAAGAGTCTTTGGTCCAAAGTCATAGAGCCTGACAAAGCCCAGACATAAACCAGGACTGTATGTTTCCAGAGTCCACAGTCTTATCACTATATTATACTATCTCCCTGTAATCAATCAAGACCACACATTCTGTTTCTGATCATTCTCTCCATCTTTTGGTGCCCAAGACAAAAGTCAGAGTAGGCCCACGTGGTCCACTAGGGCAAACCAAGCCTTTGGTGGAAGATGTCTAAACATATGGACCTGGTTGGGCATCTCTTGGGCAGTCTGACCTACTGGGGAAAATTTCCTAGATTAATGGGCCCCCTTCTCTTTCTCTGAAGGTTGTTCTAGAGTGATATATGAGGGCAAAGGGTACCTGAAGTTTTTAAACAAGAGTTGCTTATGTTCTTGGTGGGAAAAGACCTCCAACATACTCTGAACATTGTGTTAAATTTAACTAAAGTAGCAATGCTTGTGTACTGTCACAAAGTAACTGCTTAAAATACAAAACAAAGAGGACAAGAAATGAACAATGTTTTGAAGCTGTCCACATGTATCACAATTCATTTCATTTCTGTCATCACTGTTATTTTTACTTACTTGATAAGTGAAGAAAAGCATGAGAGACTATCGGGGATTAAATCTCAAAATCTCAAAGGACCTGAAAAGAAAACCCCAGTACTCTGATTGCTAAATGGTGGCACACAAATTCCCTGAATGAAAAAGATTCAGAAATAGCAAGTACATATTATTTTCCAAAATGCAGAAAGCCGCTTTAGTTGAATGGATTGCTCTGCTTTGTTAGATCTTATCAAATGAACAGAAGTATAAATTTAACCTTTCTTAAAAAAATATTCTTTTTTTTCCCCTCCTCTCCTTCTTTAATATATATCTATCTATATATATATACATATATATGTCATATATACATATGTATGCATATATATACATATATATCAAAGTAACATTGTATTGCAGTGCTATATAAGTTTTTAGATGTGCAGGTTTGCTCGTCAAATACACGATGTCACACTATACACTCAATACCAAATTTCTAATAATCTTCTACCTCTGTCCAATGGATCCTCACTATCCTTAAGAGAGACATTCTTTTTTTTTAAAAATGGTAATAATTAACAATAGTCATGACCATCTAGGTTAAGCCTGATAAACTGTGAATTAAAAAAAAAAACCCGCTATCTATGATTAAGGGGAGAATTAGAAAAAAATTCTGCTGAGTTGAATTGAGTGAATATTTATATTCAGTGTACTTAGGCTCTGGGCCAAAAGCTCAGCTACAATGCCAAGGTGACATCTGTAACCTCTCTGCAGATTCAAGGCAGTGCAAAAGAGATACTCTTTCTGCTTTAGCTCTTGTGTATCATATCCACAGTATCCATCTGCAGTTAAAAGCATGGCTTTCTCCTCCAGGGTGACCTCTAATACTAGGGAGGAATGATTGAACATGACTTGCATTATTGTTTAATTTTAGAAGTGAGCCAGAAATGGTAGTGCCTTACAGTGAGTTATCATCATCTCTTTAGCTCTTCAATTCCTCTCCCTCCCCTTTGCTTCCAAAATAAGACATCATTAGGAATTAGATAATTTTATGTATACATGTGTGCATCTTAAAAAAATGATACATGACGCATCAAAGAGATTATTCATTATAAAAATATAAAAGGGAACAGGGAAAGGAGAGTCATGATAACTAGGGAATAATCAAAGAAGAATATAGTATTATAGAGATTTTTCTACCTTTTGGAAAAGCAAATTCTCCGTTTCTATAGACTAGGGCAATTGTGGTGATTGTGTAACTTCTAATAGCTTAAATGTGGAAAACACACACATTACTTTGATGGAAAGTTTTTTTTTGGTTTGTTTTCTTTTTTTTAAATAACTTCCCTTATGACTTATTTAACATGTTATGGAAAATTTTTCTACAGAAATCCATTTCAGGAGTCAGAACCACCAGAATTTTTGAATGCTCATCTGGCAATCGCAGTTCTACATGCATTCTCAGACTCTGCTGAAACTGTCATTTGGTAGTGCTTACTATTTAATCTTGGAGAAGAAAGGGAAACATGATACAAAGGTTAAGATTTCTCATTAAGTAGCTTTTCTTAAATCATGCAAAATGATTTTTAAGTAAATAAAAGACTTATCTGGGCAAAAATATTGGCATTATCAAATCATGCAAATTAATTTAACAAATGCAATTTGACAACACAGTATATGAATTACAATTTACCTTTAGGTGGGTGACTGGACCTGGAGCTCTGGTGGAAAACTGAAGTTGAATCCCTCTTCTCACACTGCCAGAAAATAAAAGTTTGACAGATACCCAAGAGACTCTCTTTAATAAATCTCTTCCCTCGTTAGCTCTGCTTCTTTGCTCAGAAATACATTCAAGTCTCTTGGAGTTGAAATTCTGCAGCTCTGTCAACTAGTAGCGTTCTGAAGTGACAGACGAATTTGGAGGCTGACTGGGGAGTATTTCAGATTGTCATCTCTTTTGGTTTCAGATCCCTGCAGTTCTCCAGCAGGCTGGCCTCTCCCTCGAAGGGCACAATGAGCTTACAGGCAGTGGGAACCACAGGAGACAGCTGATTCTGTTGGAGCCTGTGGGGTTAACAGTTTTCCCTTCAAGCGCTGTTCTCAGAAACAAATAACTTGGCCAGGATATGAGCACTTGGCTCCTTATGCATTTTTTCCCTCCCTTTTTCAAACAAGTCTAAAAGATTTTACAAGCAAGACCTTTTTGGGGAGAATTTTTATTTTAAGATGTGAAAAAGAAACTCCATGCTGTCATCTCTTCCTAAGGGAAATTGGGGGGCTGGAGCTAGGGAAGGGGCAAAGAATAATTGCTGCAGATGCATTTCTGCATTGCTTAATTGGAAATTGTTCTCAGGAACACATCTTGAATTTTAATAAGAGCAGGGTAATTCAGATAATTTCACATTTCTCTGAGTGACCTTTGGACATTTATGTCTATATGAAGCATCATCCCTTTATATTTCAGAGCACGTGCATGCAGAAGTGTTCCAGTTCATAGACTTTTCTTTCCCCAACTCAATCCTTGCTGTAACCGCCTCTATAATGATAAGGTTTCCTGTGAAATAGACTGGAGGTATTTTTATCATGACATTATTATTTATATATGTGTCTAATCTCTTCTGCTGCTACTTCTGAATTTATTACACATTTATTATGTCAGCCCCCATGCTAAGTTTTTTATGGATTATTTTCATTTGGTCCTCATAAATCTACATGAAGCAAATATTACAGTGCTCCCATAATGGAATATAGTGGTAAAGTTAGATGCTTTGAGGCTGAACAGCTTGGGTTTGTATCTGACTTCACCTCTTCTTAACCGTATGATCTGGGACAAGTTATATAACCCATCTAAACTCTGGTGTCTTTATCTATAACCTAGGGATGCAAATGTGAGGATGATAATAGTATCTACCTCAGTAGTTGTTCTGGAGTTTAAGTAAGTAAACACACACACATAGAACATATGTTCTGCCCCCTTACAGACACTCAGATGTTAGCTATTGTGGTCTGCATGTGAGGAGACCAAAATTTGGTACAACTGAATGATTTTCCAGGATCTCCAGCAAGTTGAGATTCCAGCTAGACTGCCTTAATCAACTGCCTCCCTGCTATTATTCAGTCTCTACACTGTAATACCCACCTCTGAGTGAGCTGCGAACTCCTTGAAGGTAGGGACACGCCCACTCTTTTTTTTCTGTGTGTCCAGCAAGTGCTTGCATATTGCAAACACACCAATATATTAGATAAATGGTTGCAATTTAAATTTGATTTTCTATATTTATCCCAAAGTGAGGCCAGAAACAAATACACACAAAGGCAAAGCAATAAAAATTAACAAAGCACATACCTGTAGTTCTCAGACAGCTGTCTCCTAGCATTTTAGAAACATTTGTCCCCTGTATTTTTCAGGACACATACAAAAAAAAAAAAATGAGAGAAAGGTACTAAGAATTATCTCTATTTGGAGTGGGAAAACTTGGGAGCAGAGGAAACTGGGCACACTGCCTGGGAACTGAGAACAAGTCCGGGTGCAGCTGGGAACCATCTCACATCTCTAGAATCAGGAGTACTTGTTCCAAATCGCCTTTCCAGGCACAGGATACTGTGACGTGACATCCTTTTGCCTCAGACAATGGGATGTTTTCCCTTAGCCAAGGTCTACAGTGTTAGCGGTATCCTTGGAGGAAGGATCAAAGGGGCATACTATGTCCGCCTTTGCTTCTCCACTGCCTCTGTGCACATCTGGTTCCAGGGAGTGTGGGAGACACAGGCACCATTTTTTCAAGCTCTTGAAAGCCACAGACATGGTAAGACTATTGCAGGACATGTAGCACAAGCATTTTTGAAGATTTTGCCTGGCTTAGGAAATTTTCTTGATGACCTTGTTAACCCTGTTTTTGATAGCCTAGCACAGCACTACTGAGAACTTTTTCTTTTTCTTTAACATAAAAAGAAATTGAAATAACACTGCATTATGACATTATATAGACTGAAGGAATGCATCATTGTAAATCAACATCTGTAGATACTACACTAAATTCACCACTAACGGTTCAATTCTATCCTTCACCATATAATTGACACCTTTTACCCAATTTGTCCACCTTTCTTCAGCTTCCCAGATGTTAACTTTGTATTCACCAAGCATTCCCCATATATTTCTGTGACTGATTTCAGGTAATTATATCAATTCAATGAGAATGTAGAGAAACTTTTAGCTAGAAGGTTATAGAGAAAAGATTTAACAAACAAAAATCTATTTTTCTAAAACATAGGCAATATGTTCCGTGACATTTGTTTTAGAGAGGTCTCTGGGGTCTCAACTCCAGCAGAAAGGGAAATAGAACCCAAAATAAACAAATGGGAATACACCAAACTAAAAGATTTCTGCACAGCAAGAGAAATTATGATCAGAAAGAAATAACATTCAACTGAACGACAAAAGATATTTTGCACATCGTACATCTGACAGAGTTAATATCCAAAGTATATAAAGAACTCATAAAACTCAACAACAAAAAATCTAAACAACTTAATCAAAAAATGGTCAAAAGATATGAACAGAAAATTCTCCAAAGAAAAGCACGTGAAAAAATGCTTAGTATCACTTATTAGTAGGGAAATGTAAATCAAAACTACAATGAGATATCACCTCACACTTGTAAGAATGCCCTTTATTAAAAAATCTAGTAACAACAAGTGTTGGCAAGGTTATGAAGAAAAGGTAATCTTTGCACACTGTTGTGGGAATGCAAATTGATGCAGCCACTTTGGAAACTATTTGGGGGTTCCTCAATATCCTAAATATAAAAAATGATCTAGCAATTGCACTTCTAGATACTTATTCAAAGATTATGAATATGCTAATTCAAAATGATATATACATTCCTATATTTACTGTACCACTATTTACAGGAGCCATGACCTGAAAGCAACCTAAATGCCCATTCATAGATGAAAGGATAAAGGAGATGTAGTATATATATATATACATAATACTTCCCAGCTGTTTAGGAAGATGAAATCTTGTCATTTCCAACAACATAGATGAAGCTAGAGAGAATTATGTTAAATGAAATAAGTCAGAAGGAGAAAGAAAAATACCAAATGATCTTATTAATACGTGGAATATAAAGGCTAGAAGCATACAGAAAAAACAAAATAAAAATTAACCCTTGAACAATGACAACAGGACTGAGGTTACCATAGAGGAAAAGGCATGGGAGGTGGAAGCAAAGGGCAGCAGGGCTCCAGTGGGCTGTGGAAGAGGACTATTAGAAATTTGGTAGTAGGGATGGTGTGTTATATATGTGATGAAGAATGAACCTGCACACCTAAAACTTGTATTATGTAGTAAATTTAAGTATCCTCAATAAAAAATTATTTTTTCTGGTGCTGAAATTGATATCTTGTTTCTACAAAATGATAAAAATAAAATTTCCTCTAGCAATCTGTTAACATAAACATAATTTGGTTAAAGCAAACTGTATCCATCTCTTTAAATATATAGTTAGAGAGTTCATGTGTAGGTGGCAAAGCTTGATAATTTGATTCAGTTATACAGGATATCTTCTTTAGGTCTTATTACTCTACAACATGATTAAAAAGATTCATGGGGAAGATTCACTACATTTTTTATAACTAGCTAACAGAGAAAGCAATTTTTTAAATCAAAGGATCTTGAATCTATAATGTTTTTAAGTATGGTTTTATTTTGGGAATGTTCATTAGCAAATATCCAAATTCTTATTGTTTGTGAAGCTGTCACTTCTACAAACAGTTTGT
This sequence comes from Solenodon paradoxus, assembly GCA_004363575.1. Taxonomy (NCBI): domain Eukaryota; kingdom Metazoa; phylum Chordata; class Mammalia; order Eulipotyphla; family Solenodontidae; genus Solenodon; species Solenodon paradoxus. Next base: position 1,161,636 of record RJWH01000170.1, read on the forward strand.
AACTTATGAAACTGTGGGCAATAAACCTGCAACAATACCCACCAAACAGATGGAACTGTAGATCAGATTTAGAAAGCTTATCCGAAGCCTAAGCATGGTGGCAGAATTCTGACAAATAGTTTATTACATTATTTCATATGAACTGACACACAACACCAGCAGTAGTCAGAGGGTCTAACAAAACCAAATATCAAAGTGAAAGCATTTAAAAAAAATCACTTCAGTGCTAGGAATCCTTTTGAGAATTCAATGGGAGACATGGGCAAGCTCCTAAAGTACTTTTAGGAACTCCCCCAACTCAGGGGTTCCCTGAGGTTAAGAAACGCTGATTCGGGTGAAGAACTAGAGAGCACATTAACAACTATCTTCATGCATCTAATGAGACTTTGTTATACGTAGCTCAAATCTCTGCGTGCTTGTGAGAGAAATAACGTGCTAATTAGGAGTCTTAAGAGACAAGATAGACATTCATTGTCAGAAGGAGGTATGATTCCCCTGCAGTAGTGGAATCTCAGTAGACGTGAATGTGGTTGAGAGAAACATGCTATGGAAACAGTATGTTGATGATTTCCTGGTTAAGATCTGCCCTGTAAAATCTTTCTCCTTGCTTCTGCCATGTTAGTTTGTTAGTGCTACCATCCCAAAAATACAACAGACTGGAGGACTTACACAATAGAAATGCATTTTATCGCCCTTCTTAGACTGGAAGTCCAAGAGCAAGATGCTACAAGTTTGGTTTCTCCTGAGGCTTCTCTCCTCGGATTGCAGGGAACCCTCTTCTCACTGTACCCTCACGCAGCCCTTTCTCTGTGCTTACTCATTCCTGGTTTCTCTGCCTCTTGGATTAGGATCCCATCCTTATGACCTCAATTAACCTTAATTATGTCTTTAAAAATTCTATCTCCAAATCCAGTCACATGGTGGGGGGTGTTTAGGGTCTCAAAGTATACATTTTATTAGGGTACGGGCTAAGGGGTTAAGGGTTAGAAGCATAATTTGGTCTATAACATTCCACGTGTACTTATATCTCAATCTGTTTTAATTACTGACTACTGACCTCTGCTTGTGCAATCTCTCCCATGCCACAAAACTACCATCATATTCTGCAACTGAGCAATTTGAGATCTCTCAACTCTGTCTTGCTTAGCCACACACAAGATCAATTTCTGACCATGGGTTCTTGCAGGCATCTAGTTTAGCCACCCTTTCTCAACCATCTCTTCTATGGACTTAGTCATCGCCTATTTTAGGGCCTAAGCAAAGGATTGACTCATAGGAAGCACATAATGGGAGAGAGGCAAAATATGGAAAATGTTTTGGTACATGTGTGGTTGATGTAATTAACTGCTGTTTTTCCAGCAATTACTTTTAAGGTAAAACCAAAATGAAAATAAAAGCAAAACATCATTAGGACTAAGTGATTTTTTTCTTTGCTATTTATTTTATTTACACTTCTATATGCATGTTTGGATACTGAACTCTCAGTCTGTGAGTGTTTCATACCACTCCCACACCAGAGTTTTAGTGCCTTTTATCACCACCTTGCTCCTTCCTTCCTTTCCTCTCCTCTCCCTTTCCCTGGGTAGCCACAGTCTTGTGTTCTGTTAATTTTGTTAAGATTTGTCTGTTCTTTTGTTTTTTCTTTATACTCCCTTATCCTGTAACTTTTTATTTCTGGTTTATTTTGCTTAGCCTGATCACCTCTGGTTCCATCTGTATTGTTGCAAAGGGCACTATTTTATCTTTGTAAACAACTGTATAGAGTTTCAGTGAATATACATGCTACAATTTATTTATTCAGTCATCTGTTGATGGGTATTTAGGTTGCTTCCATGTCTTGACTATGGTGAATTGTGCTGTTATGAACATAGGGGTGCATAAATGTTTTTGATTAACATTTTTGTGTTCTCTAGGTATATGGGGGGGCTAGGTGACCGGTTTTGCCTTTACTCATTAGATAAAAGGGACCTCTGGAGGGTTTTCCCATCTTCCTAACCTCTGAAAGGCTAAGAAGTATATGAAGGAAAAAAACATACAATACTGTTATCTATCAAGACAGATTATGCTGTAATAACAAGCAACCTCAAAATATCAGGGACAAACAATAAAGGTTTATTTTTCACTCATGATGCATCTTATAGGTCTACTGCCATTTTTCTATACTTTGTCTTCAGTCTGGGATCCAGGCTGACCCCTTATTCCCTTAGCAGAAGACAAAGGGATATGGTAAGCTATGGTAACACTTCTGCCCAGGTGTGATACACATCACTTCTGCCGACATTTCATTAACTAGACATGTTATATGGTCACACCTTGGTCATTCTGAGTTGAGGAAGGAGATGACTTCCATTGAGAGGAGGAACCATAGTCAGGAGACTCAGAAAATATCCACTAATCTGAATGGAAGTTTAGGACAGTGTGCTGAAGAAAAGCATTAAGAAAAGGAGAAGAAAATAAGAGAAGGCAGAAGCAAGATTCAATAAAGGGGGGAGTATAAAAGAATTAGGAGTAGAGGAGAGAAGTATGTAGGGTAAAAATAAGAGGCAACTCTGTAGAAGATACAAATAAATATTGGAGTGAGCTGAGATAAAAGAAACGTAAGAGCTTAGATATCAATCATTGGTTCTATACAAGTATCAGGGTTATGTATAAGTATTTTAGGACTGTGATAGAAAATTATCACAAATTGAGTGACTCAAAACACAAAAATGTATTTTCTCAGAGTTCTGGAGTATGAAAGTCTGAAATCAAAATTTTAGTAGGCACATTCTATTAAGAATCCTTCCTTTTCTGTTAGCTTCTAGTGATTCCCAGAAATTCTTGGTGCTCCTGAAGGTCCACCATATGATTTTGTTACTTACTGTGAAGCAGCATTACATTAATCTCTGCACCCATGTGCACATAACCTTCACGGGACACACTCCAATGTGTCTTCTCCAATCTCAGTGTGTCCTCTCCTCTTCTTGTAAGTACACGAGCTATTGGATTTAGGGTCTGTCCTATGACTTCAACTTTATTACATCTGCAAACACTCTTAGTTCCAAACAAGACACATTCACATATCAAGGATTGAGACTTGACTGTATCTTTATTTTTTTAAGGGACACAATTCAACCTACTAAAATGTACTTTCTGGTTTCCCCCCATTTATGTCTTTTTCTCACATGCAAAATATTTTCATCTCATTTAATTGTTATTGACCCATTCTAAATCCCTAATCCATTCCAGAATCAACTCTGAGTTCCAAATATCATCTTAATATCAACTCAAAAAAAAAAAAATCCTCAAACCTCATCATATAAATATTCTAAATCAGGTACAGGTGAGTCTGAGTATGATCTGTTATGAGGAAAATTCTGCCCCTATTTAGACCAGTGAAACTAGAAATCAATATATCTGCTTCCAACAAACAATAATGGGAAAGGCATAGGACAGGCATTTCCGAAAGAGAGAAAACAAAGGGAATAAAGGGATCACTTGCAACAAAAAAATTTGAAACTCAACAGGGCACATTCTATTAGGTTTCAAGCTCTGAGAATAATTCTCAGTGGCTCAGTGCTCTTCTCTCTGCTTCAGACACTCTGCCCTTTTGGGCCTGTGCAGGTCCCACCAGCTCACGAGTTACCTTTAGAACTGTGTTAGTTTTCCAGGGCTATAATAAAATGCCATAGGCTAGGTAGCATAAGCAAGAGGAATTTATTTTCCCATAATTCTCCACAATCAAGGTGTTAGCAGAGTTGGTCTCTGCTGAGACCTCTTTCTGCATTAAATTATTTTCTCCATTTATCTTCACATGGTCTTTGCTCTGTGTGTGACTATACCATAATCTCCTCTTCTTATAAGGATGCAGGTCAAAATGTATTATGGTTCACCATATGACTTTATTTTAGTTTAAATATTTGAGAGGCTCTATCTCCAAATACAGGAAAGTTCTTGGGATTGAGACTTCAAAATATGAATTTTGGGGGGCTATATCACAGCTCCAAACAGGTGTTGTTCTTACTTTTTCTTGAAGGATGACAAATGTTTGTAGCCATGTAGAGTTTGGAATTATGGCGGCTTTTATTTGATTCTGTTTTTCTCACTTTAGGTCAAGGTGGAAGTATTTCTCTAATATAACATTCTCAAAACCTTGTTGGTTTCCTGTGCAACCTATGGGGTCCAAGCCATCAGAGAAGAGAACTCTCTATAAATTTCATATTTCTGCTCTACTAAGAAATCTGATTATATCCATGAATCACATTGACATACATAATCTCTGTATCAAAGGATTGTCCAGCTATACACTGGGTGTTCTTCTCAAAGCATGTTATCACATCTTTTGCTATTTGGATGGACTGAGCATTTTAAAAATCAAGTGATGGTTCCTGTTTGCTTAATAATTATCCTTCCAAGTATATCTTTCCTCTCACATTTTATGATAAGTAGTAAGGAGATACCAGATCATACTTCCACATTTTGTTTGGAAATCTTAGCCTAATATCCAAATTCATCACTTACACATCCCGCTTTCCACCTAACCATAAAAGATAATTCAGCAAAGTTTCTGCTACTTTATAACAAAGATAACCTTTTATCTAGTGTCTGATAACATGCTTACCCTTTTTCTGAGGTCTCACCAGAATTATCTTTAACATTTTTAACTCTTGCGATATTCTATCCATATATATATGTATATATATATACACACACACATACACTATACACATGTGTGCACACACACACATATATTCTCTAGGATGATTTGTCTATACTTACCCTTACTTATTAGTCTTTACCTGAAACTCCTTTAATGTCCATATTCCTACCAACAATATTTTCACGACAATTTAGACTTTTTCTTATTGTGGGCCTTAAAATTCTAACCACTACTCATAATCGAGTTTAAAATCCATTTCCTGTTAGGAATTTGGTGTGGAAGTTTCTCATCTTCAGTAATAAATCTTCTATTAGTTTCCAATAGCTGCCATAGCCAATTACCAGCATTTGAGTGACTTGAACAGTAGGAATTTATTTTCTCAAAGTTCTCAGTCTAAATGTTTGAAATCAAGGTGTTATCATGCACTTGTTCCTTAAGATGATTTTACAGAAAAATCCTTCCTTATCTTTTCCCAGTGTCTAGTGGCTGCCCATAATCTTTGCTATTCTTTGGCTTGTGACTGTATCATTCCAGTTTCTACCTCTATTGTCACACGGTCTTCTTTCCCTGTATGTCTTCTCTGAATCTTTGTGTGTCCCCTTCTCTTCTTATAAGGTTAGTGGTCATTGGCTTTAAGGCCCACCATGATCCAGTATGACTTCATCTTAACTTATTAAACATGCAAAGACCCTACTTCCAAATGAATTCCTATTCATAAGTACCATGTATTGAGATTTGAACATATCCTTTTTGGGGACCACAGTTCAACCCATTGCAAGGTAAGTTGCAGATTTGACTTTAAACTTTTAGTTAATTAAAGGAATAAGTAAAATATGATTAATGGTATGACTCAGATAAAACATGTGACAGTATATAAAACAGAATACAATATTTTCCCTTAGAACATCTTTGCAAAAGCATCTCTTCTTGCTGTTTCCTAATACATCCCTAGGAGAATAGGCAATAAAATAGCTAAAGTATAATTCAGTCAAAGAAATTATGAGAGACAATAGCAAAAGATTTGTGATAGATTGGTTTTGGTTCTTCAGTATTGACATTAGCAAAACTCTCCCCACCCCCAAGTATAGTTGCTACTTGTGATTAAATCCTGATGTCTGTTCTCTGGGCTCATTTTGAGCCTAGTTTTATGCATAACTGACTAAATTGGGACAGGTCTGAGAGATGAGTGGTGTAAGTCTCCCAGGAGAAACCAAGGACTTCATTCATTTAAAATGGGGAAAACTCACTCTAAGAAAAACCAGGCTAACAGATTAACTCAATAATACAGCCATGGGAGCAATAGAATACTTCATTTTCCTTAGATTTAACTGCAGACAAACTATCAATGGACTCAAGTACATAAAGGAAAGAGGGTGACTCTGTGATTAAATGGAACATGCCATTTAATTGAATCTTTTGAAAAAAAGTCAGAGCATAAGCAGTCCTGCTTTTATGCCCATGTGAGTCAGTATATGAACGCACATCAGTCTTTGGTATACGGATAACTCAGAGCACACGGAACTACTTTGGCATTTCAGTGGCTCCCACCATGGTCAACAGGGCACAGTGTAGGCCCTTGGAGTGATGGTGGAAGTGGTGTTAGGAAGTGGCAGTAACAGTGTCCAGCAGGGATGGAATGCCTGGTGAGTTTGGTGGCATGTGATAATGATAATGTGTGATACCCCCCAAGAGGTAGCATTGTCTGTCAAACATTGTGAAGTTCAAGAGATATTTCAGCAATACCTGGTAAGGATGAGAGTACCCGATCATGGACTTCAGGGAAGGGTCGACCTCATTTAGCTCTCCAGCAGTCGGCACAGCCAGGGAGGCACGGCAAGAGATGTGATAACTGGGAATCTGGGAAAACATAAGAAATCTCTGAGAACATGAAGAAAACAATTATTGAGTCTACCTTTGAAGGAGAGGGCTGAGATTAAAAGGTGGAGCTGAAAGTGAATGAAGTAAAGTGGCAGTGACCTGAGCAAAGAAATAGGGGATATTAGCATGTATTTTCTTTTCTTCTGGAATTGCTGAAGATCACTCTGTTTAATCAAAACCTGCAGCTGCTTTTATGTGGCCCATTTCATGACAATATTTTGTGCCTGTGTGAGAACAGATTTTCACTTAGAGTTCAGTTTCCTTTTTTTGTGTGTTCCTGAAGTTCTTCTTCACAATAACAAGAAATCTTTCTTTTCTGTTCTTTTTTCTTGTTTAGTTCTCTGAGAAGTTCTAATCACCATTGAAAAAAGAACATAGTGTGATGATGTTTGGTTATAAACTTGAATTGTCACATCTTTCATTAAGGTACAAGACACATATGCTTGAACCCTAGTTCAAAAATTACATGAACATACATATGCAGAGTACTTCCATTCAGAATTTATAAATTATAGACATTTGAAATTGAAGTTCAATACTTGTTGTTATCTTGTAACTTCAACCTTTTGTGCCTACCTCCTTGCCTTGTATCAGATCGTCAATGGACATCAAGAAGTTCTGATAGGATTGTGTTAATATCACTGATGCTGCTGACTACTGCCAGGAATAAATTCTACAACATCTCAATCTAAATTACACTAATAAAGCTCTTGAAAACTGGAGCACATGTTCAAAATATTTCTTTCTGAAGGAAATACAAAAGAGAATTGGTGATTCAGACAGACGTAGACTAAAGTCACAATTTTGATTCTTCCTAACTGTGTGAGCTTGGGCAAGTTACTTTCTCTCTGTGTCTCAATGTTCTCATCAATAAAATGAGGATATTAATACCTACCTCATAGGGTAATTGTGAGAAAAGAGATGTGTGTATAATGCTTTGTCCAATGTGTAAGTGGACTTGAATCAATGAATAATAATAATAATAAAGATAATAAGATGATGAGGAGGAGAAAAGACCAATAAGAAAGTCAAACATTGCTGGAGATTGTCATGAAACTTTATGTAATAGGAATTAGAATGCCTCTTACTTTCACATATAAATAATATAATATTGTAAGGGATGATGACATTCAGGCAGAGGGATGAAACACATTGTTTTAGACAAGCTCTAAACACACAGCAGCTGTTCACATCAATCCCTGGGGTACTAAGTTGTTGTTTTTCTCAGACAAATTTTAATTGAATTTAGGGGAGTTGGGGTTTACTGTGTACCAGCAACATGGGCTATGCAGTTGATGTCTCATTCTGACCTCATCTTGGGCCAGACACAGAGGTAAATATGTCTAATCTCTTGGTCTAAGGGAGGTACAGCTGGATTTCTTTATATATTTATGGGTGTTTGATTTGCAGGATATGTCTTGTTCACCAAGACACAAGTTTATAATGGGGCCTTCTAATGGGTGAGGTCACCGCTGTTACTAAGCAGAAACTGCTCTCCTCCAAAACCATCTGATGTTTATTTGGCTGTAGCATTAAGTTCCCAGAGCCAGGAGCTTTAGACTAAGAAGTACTGCTTATGTAATGAAGTGATTCTATTCTGGAAATTTGTTCCAGTGGCTGTGTTTTCTTTTTGATTTAGAGCCAGAGCCTTCATAGTTTTGTCAATATTTTATTCGTGATAGAACATAGGGCTTGTTACAGAGATTTTGTGTGGTCTGGTTGTCCACATGAGCATTGGAGGTACAACTCTAGCAAATGGCAAGAGAGCTGGATTAAGGATGTTTGGAATCAACACTGGTATTGACTGGCAACAAAATGGAGATAAAAATGTATGATTTGTAAAATGATTGTTCTTTCTAGTATTTCTCAAAATTTCCTTTTCATTATCACTCTCCCAAGAGGCCTTTGAGTGTTTTTTTTTTTCCTGAGTATTTTCCCTCCTACCACAAAACTGTAATACTACAGATTCACTATATATTCATTTATGTACTAGTTTTATATGTATGTTTTATGTACATTTAAAAAGACTAGGATTTTTCATTCCTTCCAAGACCAATTTTGCTCCCTTGACTAATGAGCTTCACCAATTGACAAATGTGTCTCATGCTTAAAAGTGCACTGCTTCCAGTGATGTAATAAAATATAGTTCATAGTTAAAAATACTGAGTCATGCATATTTTTCTGTGAAACTCTGTATAATATTGATCATAGTATTAGTTACTCTACAAAAGGAACAAGGCAGAATAATCTGTTCCATAATGAAAACAGTATAGCTATTTTTCTGAGGAAATGCAGTAAACATTTTTATAACTTTTCCTATCTTATTAGCACTTCTCAAGTTGTATGTTAACGGTTCCAATTCAGCAAAAAACAGCGGGACAAATCTTTTGTGTACATGCTCTCTTTCACTCCTGTGATCACATTTTGGCAGAAAAACCTCATCACCTCACATCCAAATGTTTTCTGCCTCTGGACTCACATTCACAAGTACTACTGCTCTCAAGAGCCGGGGAGGTTATAGGAAGTAATAAAAAAGGCCATAGTAAGAAAACGACACACTCAAGATGATGATGATTACAGCTGACACTGGCCTTTGTGTCAGGAAGACAAGAGGAGTATTGGCATTTGGGAACTAGAAAATATAGGTACATCTAACAGAGACAGCTGCCACTCACTCTTCCTGCCTTATTATCATGGAGAAATGACAGTCCAGTATTTCTAAATCATTTTGTGTTAAACAGAAGCCAGAAATCTGAATCTCTAGGTGATTATCCAATATTGATCAAATATTGGGTCAAATAAAACAGGTCTAGGAGATGGACTGAGCTACTGAATATTGATTTTTGAGTTTTGTTCCAGATATTTCCTCCTGTCCTAATCCAATCTATATTGAACAATATTTGAAAAGAAAATTTAGCCTTCTCAATGTGTAACTTATATCATGTCTTCCTCTTAAGAGCTTTAAGAGCTTCTCGATGCCTGACAAGTTAATTTTAAGCATTTAAACTTGTCTTCTTGTACTTTATGTATTATCTTCCATTCATATATATGACACTAACACTTCCTCTTTTCCTTGCTTTGAAATTTTTTCTTCTGTGCTTTTAAGTGGATTCTTCTTCCTGAAAGTTTAATGCTTACCTCCTACAAATCTTTCAGCATCCAACTCAGATGTTTCCTTTTCAAGAAGCCTTCTCTGCTACCTCTGATAGGAAGTCATTCTTCTCTAAATGTCAGTAACATAATATTTAAGACAATTTTTGATTGTGGTAAACTACACAAGCCATCTATCATATCATGGATGAACCAGTAAGTGAAATAAGACAGATGGAGAAAGACAAATACCTTATGATTTCGCTACAATGGAAGATCAAAAAAAAAAAAAAAAAAAAAAAAAAAAAAAAAAAAAAAAAAAAAAAAAAAAAAAAAAAAAAAAAAAAAAAAAAAAAAAAAAAAAAAAAAGAATGAGCCATACAAAACAAAACAAAACAAAACAAAAAAACTCTTGGACTATAAGAACAAAATAGTAGTTACCAGGAAAGAAGGTTGGGTAAATGGAATTAAAGGGTCAGCTTTATGATAATGAATGGAGACTAGACTTTTGATGGTGAACACAACGTAGTAGATATATATGATGATGTATTATGCTGTATCTCCCAGATCTAAAGAGTGATATTCACTTCCCATCCCTTCACTTCCTATCCCTTTTTACATAACTTTGATTTCTTACAGTGCCAGGTACTCAATAAATATTTGTAAAATGAGCATTTGTGACACCATCAATTACTTCATCCACCAGATTATTCCTTCTTACACTCTTTGAAAGTTCCAAATCTGTTGGTATGCTACTTGGATAAAACCAAACTGAGAGAAGGTAAATACACTTAAGGGACAGAGATGTCCATGGAGTGGTCAGGCCTCTCATGTTTGCCTCAAATCCTCCAGAAGCTTAAAATCAAATTTGGGCTTTTAAAACAGTTTTAAACATTGATAAATGAAGATTTAATACAAAGTCTATTGACTCTTGTTTTAAGATACTGTTGAAGATCAAGCCAACTGAAAAAAAAAAATTGGCCTGTCATTCAAAAAAGACTAAATGAGTGATTTTCAAGTTACCTGATTTTAAAGAAAGAATCTGAGTTCTCATTTGCTTTACTACGCTGCAGTATACAAGCCAGTGTATTGAAAGTGGCCACAAGAGGGGAGTATGAACCCTGACCATAACTCACAAATGAATGGAACATCTTCTTCCAGCTGAATGTATTCTCAGTTCTGAAAAGTCAATTGAATAATCATACTTCTTCCAGTTGATTGTCAAAGAGTAAATATGGACATTTACTCTTTGAAGGACAGGCAGTCCCTCTCCTGCAGTTTCTCTATTATTCTATCTTCAACCCTTTAAACCAGAGCCCTGGGAAGAAGCTTGAATCTCTTTGTTTTGCCTCCTGGTTTGTACTGAATTGTGATTTGGTATGTTGTCAAAGCCTGTATTGAGGGCAGCTTTAAGAAAGAGTTGTTTAAAGTATGCTCTTATATGAACACATCAACCGTCACATAATACTCTGTTTTTGAGGGTTTATGGAGTTATTTTACTCAAAACTGCAAAAACTTTGTTTGCTTTCACTTGTTGACTTTGTAAATACTTACCATGCTTCTCTCTTCCTTTGATTGCTGGGAGGTGTCTGTTATTCAACAAATGTTCATGGGGTACCCATTATCTATCAGGCAACTGGAGATATGAGGAACACAAGTAGAACATTTCTGTCCTCATAAAGCTTCTAGTTGAGTGGAAGCCACAAATATTCATTAATCATTCAGATGATTGTGCAAACTACAAACAGAAAAGTGATACAAAGGAAGGGAAATATAGTAAGAGAGTGTAGAGTAGGAAGATGGAGCTGAATTTAAAGAAGTGCCTTTTGAATTCCTAGAATGAGTAGGAGCTTAATATTTGACAGGGTAGAACACTGGCATTCTTCACAGAAGCGGGCAGCACCGTGCATTCTGTCACAGGAGGAAGAATTCCAGGGGGTTGAATCATAAGTCAAGGTAGGGAAGGTATAGGGTAGTACTGCAAGGAAGGCCAGTTTTGGTGCTAGAACATCTACTCCAGCATGTTAAATTACCCAAGCTTTTGTTTTTCCTTCTGTCTCATGCCTGTTAAACTTTAATGATATACATTTTTGTGGGACAAAATACTAAGTTATTATTCCAAGTTACATTACAAGCATACTCCATTAGGCATTAAATGAACAGCACTTCCTCTCTCTCTCTCTCTCCCTCTCTCTCTCACACATACACACACACACACACACACACACACACACACACACGCACATCCCTCTACCACCAAGTCTCGCTCACATCCACAGACCCAGGTATGCTGTTCATAGAAGAACCTGTGTACTGAGAACTCTGATGGTATCTGGAACCTCACACTAGTCTTCCTTTGAAGCACATGAGGACTCAGAGCTAGAGAATTATTTTTACAAGACAGACAATTTAGAGGTAACAGTCCTGTTTCTGGTTCTGTCAAATATTGCAGCCAGTTGCCTCTTAAAAACACTTCAGGAATAAACAGGTTTAGTTAATAAAGTGACAGTATTTTATAGTTGCTTTTATGATTCTAAACCTTCATTCTGTCCACTTTGCTGAAGACTCAAATGTCCTAGTCAAAAATTCCTACAGGACACCTCTGTGGTTAAGCATTCTTGCCTTTATCTGTTGCCTATTCATTGCATTGATTTGAAGCAAAATCTTAATGGGGAACCAAACCAAATATATCAATGACTCTCAAATTTCCTATATCAGGAGGAGGCCTTTTACCCATTGTGCTAAAATAGGTTTCATTTAACAGAAGGAGAAGATATCGAACAGTTGTGAGTGGTTACAAATAGTTACTCTCCCATCCTGCCTTCACTGGAGTTTCCATAACAGACAGGCTGCTGCCACAGGACCTGGGCGCTGGCTGCTCCCTCTATCTGGAATAATCTTCCTTTATAAACCACAAGTCTGACTTGCTCACCTCCTTATAGTTTTAGAATGAATGCTGTTTTTTCAGTTAGGTTCACTGTGATAATTCTAGTTAAAACTGATGATCCCCTTCAACTTCTGATTCCTTTTACTCTATTTCAGAGGTTGGAAAACTATGGCCACTATTTTATAAAATACAGTTTTATTGGAACACAACCTCACTCATTTAAAAAAAAAATGACTTGGACATTTTGATTTTGCCCTACAATGGCAGAGATGAGAGACAATGTGACCCTGAAAGTCAAAAATATTTTCCAAAAATGGACCAGCTCTGCTTTATTCCATTCTTTCTGTTTGATGCATATCCTTCTCATCTAATTTATAACCATTTACCACAGTTATAAATTATAAATATATATTGAATACTTATTTAAAGTATATAAACTTATTTTAAATATATATTTATACTTTTCAAATCCACGGGGCAAAGATGTTTTTGCTTGTTTGTTCACCAATGTATTCTTTTAAAAATGATTTATTTCTTTCGTTTGTGCTGTTATATGCAATTTAGTTTATGTAATTCCACCTCAGTCTGTATATTTCACACCATACCTACCACTCTGGTTCTAGCCTTTTATTACCACCTTGTTAACTCCTCCTTTTCATTAGTCTCTCCACTCTCCCATTCCCTTGATGACCATATTCTTGTGTCCTATACATTTTGTTTGTTCATTTGTCTTGTTTCTTTATATTCTACATCTAGGTAAAACATCTTTCTTTCTTTTTTTCCTTCTTTTTTTTTCTTTATCTCTTTCTGATTTATTTTGCTTATTTTAATCATCTCCAGTTTTATCACATTCACCAATATATTCTGAGTCTACAACAGTGCAGAGTGTGTTTTCAGTGACTGATGAAAGAATGAGCATAAAGTGTTCCACAAGATTTGACAGTTAACTATGATTGTTATCATTAATTCAATACATCCTACAACTTTTCAAGAGAGGAGCTTCATCATACCAGCTATATTTTTAACCTAATATGTGGAGAGTTGTTAATGTCACTACAGTTTCTCAATTACTGCAGAAGAAAGTGTTTTACAGGTCTGTCTCTGAGCCTTATGTACTGTTTATTCCTCATAGAACACCTACATGATCCCAATATAAACACTAGAGGAAAAGGCATTTTTTAGAGAAGTAAACATTGTTCGCTGCTCTAAGATATTTGGTTTTGTTGAGGAAGTGCTATTTTCATGTTCAGACAGAGGAATGTCTATTTTTACCCTACAACCAGACAAGACTTAACTATTGAGTCAAATGGGCAGGTATGTTTTCAAACTACGTCCTTGTTTCACTTAAAAGAAGGGAGTGGGGAAGGACAACCTCATCTTTTGACCAAGGAAATAAAAAATTCATTCTTTAGTTCCGTTAACAATTTATATAAATTTTTTTCATGTGTGTTACCTTTCTTGATCACATCCACAAGCATTAATTTATGTAAAATAATCTCTTGTCTATGCAAACGATCCATGTAGTCACTATAAAAGCATCAATATTGGATAGCATCTGACTTAAGTTCTGATATTTATTTTCATTTCTGCTGGCTTTTTGACCACTATTTCAATTTTAAGTTTCAATAGTGCAAGTATATCAGCTTCCCTACTATTTTTTTAGATCGATTTTGAGGATGCACATGTGCTAAGTGTTATAGGCACAAATGGATCACCCCATGACAGCCTATCTCAACTCGTTTTGCATTTAGCAAATGATGGAGATATTTTTGACTGTTGCAACTGGGGAGGTTCTACTGGTATCTTAGCACTACTTCGTATCAGCCAGGAGTGCTGCTAAATGTTTTCCAATGCCCAGGATAGGTTTTTCCTATCCACAATCCCAACCTCCCAATAAAGAATATACACTCAGTCTTCATACTCATACCTGCTACAAGCCATCTGGTTTTGTTTTTATAGTCAAGCAAAGAAGAAAAACTCAAGAGATCTCTGGATATAACCTTAAATACCTCTCAGAGCCACAATGAGACAAAACAACTTCATTTTTTACCAGACACAAGACAAAGATGACTCATCAGACAAAACAAGTCTAGGTTTATAAACCCACCTGTTCATCCTTGAGAAATTGCTTTAACTTGATATTCCACTATGCTCCAGCTGAATTAGAAAGAAAGAAGGCAAGTTTATTAGGAGATCATAAGGTCACATTAGCTTATGTTTTTTTGTCTCAATATAAGGATGATGCTTGTGAATGTAGCTCTGAGTTTGAGTTCGGTGGTAGGAACATAGGAATCAGACTATCTGTGTTTAAATCTTGTCTCCTTATACCTATGTGATTTGAGGAAAGCAGTCTTTCTATGTCTCAATTTTCCCATCTGTAAATATTACTATTTTGTTATTGTGAGGACAAAATGAATGAACATACATATAAAGTGTCCAGCATCATGCCTTAATAGAGAGTATCTCTTAGGCAAGCTCTATAGTGTAGGCAGTCAGGCTGTGTATATTAAAATTCTGGCCTTGCTACTACTTCCATAGCACCTTGGATCAAGACACTTCACTTTGCTTCGGGTTCTTTATTTTCAAAAGAGGTAAATTATTTACTGTAAAGAATTTATTGTAAAGAATTATTATGACAACCCAACAAAATAGTTTAGGCAAATAACTCAAGAAAGTCTAGGCACACAACAAATATGCAATGAAAGGCAACTTCTGGGGTACACTCCAGTGGAGTAGCGGTTAGATCAACTGTCTCTGAAGGATGCATTCCATGTATTGGTGTTCTGGACCCAGGGGAACAACCAAGGTGAAGAACTGAATAAAATATGTAAAGTGCTTCTATCTCCTCTATCTTCATGCCTGCCTGCCAGTTTGTCTTCCTTCCTGCCTATACTTATCATTAAAAAAAAAAAAAAAAAAAAAAAAAAACCACCCAAACACCCCAAAACAAGAAGATAACTTCATCACTCTTATCTTCACTGCAATTACTGTTACAGTTATGACCACAATCACTGCTACCGTTACTATTATATTACTATGGGATGTCAGGTTGAAAAAAATACCTCATTCACTTTACTTTTGAAGAGACTTTTGTTTAAGTTTCTTACAAACATTTTTATAACCTTCCTATTCACATTTTTTTTTGTTTATCACTGATGTACAATGGCTTATTAACAAAAACCAGTAAATGTTATCAAGATACCAGAGTAAGGGAGAGGATGTATTTCAGATTCTTGACTCTAGAAGCAGCCATGAGAGGAAATTTGATCTGCATCTTTGAGCACAAAAGTCTCCATTTATTTCATATGTACTTAGACTTTGTGACATACTTGAAATAATGGAAGGGATGAGAAGCTGGTTAGAACTGAAGAACAACCGTCGCTGTTGGCAAAACTGCAAATTGTCTACCAATAGCTGTCTATTTTGGTCTTCTTTAGGGTGAAAACCTCTGGATTATACCTGCAGAGTAAGTTACAGCTGGAGACACTTCCTAGATTCACTTGAGCTCTCTGTGTTCTAGACTAAGTTCTTCACAACAGAATGACGACAGAGGTGATGTTTACGACTCCCATGTTGTATTGTTAAAAGAAATGGATAACTTCTTCAATAAACCTGGGGTGTAGATATGATGGAGGGTGTTATGACAACCATTTAATTAATTAATTAACTTGAGGTTTGTAACACTGTGTATGTTTTACGAGTACAGGTCCACATATCTTCAAATGTCTGATAGCTCACTACACCCACCAAAAAGCCCTAATAACCATCTACCTTTGTCCACTGGGTCCACTTTATCCTTTGCTTCGACCTCCTGTCCACTCCCTTTTAGTAATCTCAGTTCTGTTCTCAGAATCCACATGTTTTTGTTTTGTCTGTTCTTTTGCTTTATTTCTTTATGCTCCCCATATGAATGAAATCATTTGACATTTGTTTTTCCTGTCTGACTTACTTCACATAGCATAATACCGTCTAGTTTTATCCATGCTGCTACAAATGGCAATATTTAAAAGAGTTCATTTTTTAAATGAAAGAGTAGTTTCCATTGTTTTTATACACCACCTCTTCTTTTTCTAGTCACTTAAGTTATTTCCAGTTTTTGGCTGTTGAGAATAGTGCTGCAGTGATTATAAGGGTGTATGTATCTTTCTGAATCAGTGTTTTCATGGAGCATCCATTTAGACCCAGAGATGGGAGGATCATAATGAAGATGGCAAAGATGTCCTTCCAACCTTGGATGGTCTATCTTTAGACTTTTACATGTAAGACAACAATAAACTTTCATCTTATATTAGCAACTAGACTTTGGAATCTCTTAATTGTAATAAATATGGCTAAATTAACTCACTATAAATGGTACTCTATTCAACTAGTATCACAAAGGAAGACAATTTCAATTTCAAGCAGTTCGAATGAAATGAAACCTTTTTTAGAAAGGAAAAGGAAATCTTTATCAATCTTTGAGGTGGATCAATTTAAATTCAAGAGATTGCTCTAAGTTTTGAACTTTAAAGCGTTTTTAAGTCTTTCTCTCATACTTCTTTGAGCTATGATGAAGGTACAGCTCTCATGCTCAGAAGTAATTCAAAGATATATTTTGCAAAGTTATCAGTTACCAGAGCTCCTTTGGACTGTGGTTAGAAACTAATTGTTATGGCTATAATTCAAACAGGCACAAATGTGATTACCTACAAGGTCTATATTTAGAGTTTTAACGTATTAAGTCCATGCATAAAGTAATGTAGATACCAAAATATAATAGATCCTAAAATTTAGAGTAAAAAAATAGCAAAATTAAAATACCAGCAAGAGGTCAATGCAATCACATCAGGAAATGATGAGCTCAAGACTTGCAAGTCTGAAGTATTTACTATAAGCATGTACCACTTTATGTTTAAAACAATCTTTAAAAAATTTATACAAAGATTGAGATTGATTATTAAAATTGGCATCATCTTAAATTTAGAGGAACTTTGCTGCTCTATTAGAGTGAGTCCAATATGTGTGCATTTCACATTGCACCAGTCATTAGAGTTCTAGTGCCTCCCACCACCACTTAAGAAATCAGTGTTTCTGACAATGCTAAGCAAAATAAGCAAGAAATAAAAAGAGACATACAGGATGGTTTCACTCATATGTAGAATTTCAAGAAACAAAACAAATGAACAGACAAAATAACAAAATTTGCAGGATGCAGGACTGTGGTTACCTGGGGGATAAGAGAGGAGAAGGAACAAGAGAATGAAGGAAATAATATAGGGGTGGTAAAGGGTGCTGGAATCTGGTGGCAGGTGTGTTGTGAAGTGCAGGCAGATTGAGGTACAAACTCAATATCCTAAAAAGCACACCGCAGTCTAAACAAAGAAATAATAAAACAGTAAAAAAAAACCCAACATTTAAAAATATAAAAAATGAAAATATAAAAAATGAAAGTCAGTAAACATGGGTAGTGGCATGTTAATGAAAACTGAAAGAAGCAGGTTCATGGTGCAATGTTATGCCCAAAAGAAAGGGAAGTGGGAATGCCCTGGTGGCCTACAGAGTACAACTAGAGTACAACTGAGAGCAGTCCCACATACATCCCAAGGTCCCAGGTTCAAGACCTGGGTATAGGGGGAACAAATCAATGTGATCAGTGAAATAAATACTTTTACTTCTTCCTCCTCTCTTCCTGCTTGCCTCTGCTTACCTTTCATTCCTGCCTGCACCTTTCTTTTAAAAAAAAGAAAAGAAAGAAAAAATATAACAAGTGGCTCTTCTGCAGAAAAATGACTAAGGTGGGTCTTTTCTTCTAAATGGTCATGACCAAAGTGTGATTTTATCAAATAGGCTATCACAGTGGTTCATTAGGGAACAGCTAGAGTGAAAGGACCCTTCTGTCAGGCTAGCATAGCTCTTAAAAATGCCTGTAAGAATATCTATGACCTGTGCTTTCCTATGGTGGGACTCTTGGGTACACCACCATGCCTGAGGAAATGGCTACTCCCTCTTGGGTTCTTTTGACATTGTTATACTTGATATTCTAGCCCACAGCTAAATATCTTAGGAGTTTGTTTGGCATAGCTCAAAACCTGTATACTTATACGCTTTTATCTCTATTTAAGTGAAAATATAAAGTCTCTAAATCTTTAGAGTTGGGATCAGATGACCGAACAAAGATAATCTCAAATGGCTACATAACATATGATTCCATGTCTATAGCAATCTTGAAATACCGAAATTATAGAGATCAGATTAGTGGAGACAAATGAATCATTGTCTAAGAGTTAGAGATTGGGAAGGAGGGAAAATATGACTATAAAGGGTGTCACAAGAGAATTCCCTATGGTGATGGAATCTACACACAATGACATTTCATAGAACCATTCAAAGGATGTGTATATAAAAAATTAATAATTTGAATAAAGTTAGTAGTATTGCTGGCTTTAATGATAAACTATAGTTGTATAAAATGTAATTTTGGAGGGAAGTGGGGTGAAGGTTTTATAGGACATGTTTGTACTATTTTGCAACTTCCTGTGAGTCTATGATTACTTCCAAGTAAAAAAATTAAAAAATAATGATTAAATTAATTCACTAATGATTACGGCTTATTTTTGTGTATTTTATTTATTTTTATTATAATATTTATTATTTTTATATATTTATTTTATTTATGGGGGTAATATAAGGAAAGGACAGAATGACAAACTTCCCTGCTCAGAACAGTTCTGTTTCTATTTGATCATCCCTCTGGGGAGGTTCTTATGAAGAGAGAGATCCTGGAATAATGTTGAAAACCATTTCTAAAAGATTATGAAACTTCTTAAGGTAATAAAAATGAAATAATGTAAAATTATTTAGTTTTTAATCAAGAAAAGTAGTGTGCTGTGGAAGAAAATTTGATTTTTATTTTTTGAAACAAAAGGTTATGTCTTTTAAGGGAAGTACTTATAAATAAAGACATAGTATCAGAATTGGCTTATTTCTTGTAAAATTATAGATACTGTTGTTAACCATAGTTAATATACTGTTGTTGCATTGTAGGAAATGAAATAATTGGTAGACTTTTCCTAGAAGTTATTTAAAAGTAGAAGTTTTTGGAGTAGTGATTTTTTAATCTGAAATTCAGTCAAGCAAGACAAAACAGCTTCAAAACCATGTAGTTTAGCCTAAGAAAGGATTTGTTGCCAATATAAACTTTATCTCTAAATAAGAAATGTTTCTTGACTTCCATGAAATTTTGCCCCCATTCAAATATTTTGGATGGCAGAGCAGTTTGAGGTGGCTGTCAACTGCCTAATGTAGAAATATGTCTTGTAGTGTAGTTGTAGAGTAGGATCTGACCAGATGTGGTTTGGACCCTGCCCTCTCCATGCTTGATATATCTACCCAGAACCCCAATAAGTCTCCTCTTTCGGTGATGCCGATTACTGCTCTGCTACTCAGGCAGGGCCTCTGGGTAATTATAGAGTTGGTCTTGTGGTTGTCTTCCAGGAAAAGGCAAGTACCACTTGCCCTAGTGTGTCCCAGCAAATTTCACTCAGGAACAACAGGAAATGAATGCCATGTAAGGACATCCTGAGCAGTTGCTTTTCTGTGACAACTGAAATGTAGATATGGTCACCATCTCCATTTCCCCTTCCTAAGTTAATTTGAGGCTTATCATTGAGAAAAATTTGTGCATATCCAATGGTTTTCAAAATGAACTGTGTGAACTTTCACACCAGAATTTTGGATACTTGCTTTTTTGAACTTCTATTTACAATGACTCTGAGAACGTTTTTGCAGCTTTTTTAACACTATTATCTTATTGCCAAGTCTTCTGAAAAGTTCTTCAAAGAATTTCTCTGTTTTCATCATTTGTTTGAGAGAACAAGAGTTTTATTAGCTTGGGACTAAAATTATATTTTAAAAATAGAACTCAACCCTCAGAATTAAAATGATCAGTTGCAGAAATTCAACTCTTCTTTCGATTGCTGAACTTGGATGTGTATTATGAAAATGGAGGAGGAGGAGAGGAAGTATTTTGTTTGGTGGGGAGACAAGTCATGCAGTATCTTCTCAGGTATCCTCACCATCTATAGCTTTTGGCTATTTGTCCTAGTTTCCTACCAAAAGAGTAAATTTATCGTGTGTTCTAATGTGAAGGAAGATCATAGAAGGAAAAGCCTTGGGATGTCATGGAATATTATGTGGCTATTAAAAATAATATATTAGCCTAATCCAAATGATTTTTAGCAATTTCCAAAAATTATTGTTGAGTGCATAAAACAAGACGCAGAAGAGTGTGATGTTATATGGTATACTTAACAGTGATTTCTCTTGTACATTTGGAGGAGAAGTAGCTAAATCAGTCTGGTAAATGAGAGCACATGGATAGCCTCTGTCCCTTACACAAAGCTACTTTATCCATTTACCTTACTGTGCCAGAAGTGAAG
The DNA here is from genome assembly GCA_004363575.1 of Solenodon paradoxus. Lineage (NCBI taxonomy): Eukaryota > Metazoa > Chordata > Mammalia > Eulipotyphla > Solenodontidae > Solenodon > Solenodon paradoxus. The sequence continues at coordinate 1,182,547 of RJWH01000170.1, forward strand.
TGGCTGATCCTGAGGATGACTGATGTCAGTGGATTGACTTATTTTAATTTACCTGATTGTTTGGTGTCTCTTCCATATTAGTATGCTTGGGTGGGTGTTATGTGTTACAAAGTTCTTCATACTTCATACTTCATATGCCCTCTCTAATGTCCATTAAGTTCCTAAATTTGTGGCAACTTTAATGAATTCTGTAGGAAACTAGTACAGCCTCTGATTATTTGGTCAAACATTTGTCATTGCTGTTGAGTCCATATCTATTCTCACCTTGGGCCACTTCTCTCTTTTCATACAGTAAATGATCAGGTGCAGAATCTGAGGCTCTAGCTATTGAGGGGATGATTTTTTCATACAATGAATTTAATATGTTAAATTAAAAACTTCTATGTATTGAAAGATACTTTTAAGAAAGTGAAAAAATAAACAAATTAGCTCTACCATCTCCCCCCATTTAAAGAAAATTTTTGAACTACTAAAGCTACCCAATATATTTTTAATAAATATTTATGTTGTGGCAAAGCTATTGTTCTAAAATACAAGAAGAATAAAGTAGAAACTGCAGGATGGTCATTATTTCCAGTGGTGAGAGGCAAGCTTCAGAATAAGGGCAACATAGATAGAAGTTAGAAATATGAATGCTCTCCTTTTCATGCTGGGTGGCACAGTTACAGCTTTTTATTGTTTAATAAACAAATATATAAACAAGTAAGCAAATAAATGAAGGTCATGTTTGGACCAAGGTTGAGATGCTGTCATGGACCAAGGATTATGATTAATCAAATTTTAGGTGGTTTCTATTAGAAATTCAGCAAGTGAACTTTTGATTGTGGAGAGATCCTCCTGATCCAGTCAACATTGGGGGAAACAGGATGGGGCTGACAGAGAAGAGGAAAGAAGTCCCAAGAAAGTCATGAACATGACCTAAGGAGAAAACCTCGTGAGAAATTCTCTGTGGGAGATGGTCCAGGAGTTTGGAAAATAAATGCTGAGGATCTGTTTCCTATTCTGAGTTCTGGTTTTCAGTAACTTCCATTGTCCAAAGTCCACAGTGACAAGTCTTTGTTCAGTCACTCATTCAATATCCTAACATACATACATACCTAACATAACATAACATATCATACAATAACATGATATTGGTTTTTGTGCTGAATGAAGAGAAAGCAAGCTCAGGGATGGCTGTGGTACAGTGGGGTGAGAACACAAGAAGGGAGAAGGTGAGTGGGGATTTAGAATTCTACCAGGCAGGAGTTTGCGGTGACAGGTGTTTAGGAGAGCAATAATCTCTTTTACAGTCAATCATAGGAACAGTGGGGAAGGCTCTGAATTTTCCACCATCCACCATATGCAGAATGTGGTTTGCAACATTTAGCTTTAAAATGAAAGAAAAAATTAATTCCCAATATTGTAGTACTTGGGACCACTGCCATTATAATTCCAATATTTCACCTCTTAAGTTATTTCTCTACCTTCCTTGATATCAGTGGTTCTTGACTTAGAGGAGCAGTAGAGAGAAACATGGGTATTTTTACTCTGAAAAAGTTTTCTGAGTAATTCTGCCTCCTGATACTGCCTCCCTATCACATCCCTCCACAATCCCACTTAATCTCTATTGCGAACAATTCTTACCTACAACAGTGATTCTTAGTTTGGTTGTTCTGAAGGTAGCTCAAATAATCTCGTTATAAAATGTTTAAAAGGAATAAATAAAATTATTGATAACATTTAATTAAAAAGCTAGAAGAACATGTTTTGTAAAAACAAGTGTATTATTAGCACACTATGGTGGAGCAGCAGTTAGGTCTATTGTTTCTAAAGTAGTGCAGATCACATATCCCTGGGCTTAAGTCCCAGGTCCAGGGGAAACAGCCAGTGTGAACAACTAAATTAAAAAAAGAAAAATATATGTATTAAAGAGCTCCTTCCTCCTCATTCCTCTGGCCTGCCTGCCTGCTCACTTTTAGTCCTGCCTACACCATTCCTTTAAAAAAAATGAGTTCTGTATTAAGTGAAATGTCAGGATTTTAAGTGTTTCAACTTGAGAATCATTCTGTTAGTCTGTTTTAAAAATAATTTTTGTGCCTTTTTAATAATAGCCCTATTTGTCTGACATTGTCTATATCCAATATATTGAAACTGAAAATGGACAGCTAGATCAATGTTGAATTAGTAAAGTCCTTTGGATATTTTAGTGTGTTGTTCAAAAATAATTTATCAAATGTTGACTACCTGTCAGGAACTATTTTAAGCACTTCGTATTATTTTATTTAATGTTCTCAATATTCCCATAAGTTATCTAGTTATATTCATTAGTATCCCACTTACAAGTGGGGAAACTAAGGCACAGGTTCACACAGCTAGTAAATACAGTGCTAGTTTGTCACCAAGGCAGTCTGATTGCTGACTGTTTAATTTACTGCAATACTGCTATTTCCGTTATATACCAATACAATTAATAGCACAATGTCCTAACATCACCCAACAGTAGCAAAATGAGAACACAGAAAATACTTCCTCACAAAAGAGTGTAGGAGATTTTGTTGACCCATCACTTAAAAGTTTCTTGTTAAAATATTTTGAAAACACTGCTACCTTGAATTTTCAAGGTCTTTCGAGTTCATGATTATCAGCTCATGTATGCTAGAATAGATGATTCACTGTTGCCCAAATTACAGTGCAGCAGGTTCTTAGTGTACATAGTCCAGAGTTAGTTGATGACTAAATCTAAATGACACACAGACAGTGTCCTTTTATTTTTAGGGTCTTCAGGAAATAAGGATATTCAGGTACAAGCACATTACAAACTCTTAATGTACTTTGCCAGACAGCATAACTTAAGAACTTTATTTTGAGTAGAAGAGCTTTGTGCCCTACAAATGTCACACAGTTTGCTTTCATACCATATTCCTTTTTCTGTGGTTATTCCTTCTAAAATATACAGATAGAAACTTTTGCTTGCACAGAAGGAAACTGTTTTCTAACTCCTACTTCCTTCCCCTACCATATTTTACAGTAAAAACATTTTTTTAATCTCAAATTCTCTTTCTCCAGCTATTTTAGTATTTCCAGGATTTGAACACACACACACACCCACACACACACACACCCTACCACCACCACCACCACCACCATGATCACCATCTCTTAAAAAACGGTTTGTGAGCTTTTAGCTTCTCTATTCAGAAACTTTCCCCTCAAGTCCTGGAATAAAGTTATCCTTAAAGGCATAAGAAAGATAGATTGCTTACAACTGATTAAATTTCAGGTCATTCCTTTTGTTCAGGAAATCTGATCTAAAACTGTTGCTCCAAAACTTCAAATGACTTCTGCTTTAACTGGTTTCCCCAAGGCGGTGTGCATAGTGGAACAAAATGATTTTGAAAAAAAATCAGTAACCTTGTGACACATGCTAGCTTAGTCCATCCCAATCCAACAATGCTAATTGGGATGCACTAGACTGATTTCACAGCCATCATGATGACTCATTCCTTGTATAGCAGTACCCAGAATGTGGCATCCTGACAATGAAGGACAGTGACTTTCAACCTGCGCAGGTCATCAGCACTACTTGTGGGACTTTTCAAAAGTACAAAGGCCTGGGCCTCACATAAGAGACCTATTAAATCAGAATACCCAGGGATTCATGAAGAAAGTTTCTGAAAATTTCCACTTGACAGATTTGGGAGAACACGTGGACTGGGGAATGACAAGAACAGGTGCATCTGTCACTGAGAAGTGAGACAGTGAAGTGCGGGGTAGATCCAGATTTTGTAGAACTTAACACTTGGATACTTTTGGAATTCTTTTAAAGAAAATGATACAAAATCAGATAAGAAAATGAATATTTTTGTGGAATGAGAAAATGAATCATTATAATTTTTAAAAGAAAATTTACAAACCTAAAAAAGCCTGTAAAATGATTTCATTAATTAACTGCCTTACACGGCTCTTTAATGCTTTCTATTTATATTTATTCAACTCATACTCTGATATTTGTTTAGAGAAAATAGGAAAAATTTGGCCTTTCCTTTATCAACTATCAACTATCAGCTTTATAGTTGATGGGTGGATTTTTTCTTGATTATAGATGAGATAAGTTTCTTCTAACTTCACAACTTGTTATTAGAAAAAGTCATATAAGATTTTCGGGTTGTTGTCTGTATTAATTCTCGAAGTCACTATAGCAAAACACCACAAACTGTACAGCTTAGACAACAGAAGTTAAATTTTCTCACAGTTCTAGAAACTGGAGTTTAAGACCAATATGTTGGTAGGTTTGGTTTCTTCTGAGGCCTTCCCCTTGTCTCACAGACAGCCACCTTCCTGTTGCATCCTCACAGAGTCATCTGCAGTCTCTTGTCTGTGTCCTAATCTCCTTTTCTTATTAGGACACCAGTCATTGAATTAGGACTCATCCTAATGACCCTACTTTAAGTTACCTCTTTAAAGACTCTATCACCATCAGTCTCATTGTGAGACTGGGTGTTATGGTTTCAACATAAGAATTTTGAAGGAAGACAAGTCAGTCCACAGCATTGTCAAATATAGAAAAGTATCTTTCGGACTTCATTTATGAAAGTAAAGATTTCTGTACATTTAAATTTCCACCATGCAGAGACTGATCATAAATATTCTAAATTGGATACACATTAATCAGTTTGATGTCTATTTCCTCATTATATTAACGTATTGCTTTATCTTTGTAGATGTTAAGTCAGCAAAAAGAAAATTAAAACTATTTTCCATTTTTTCACTTTTCTTCATAATTTAGATTTTCATATAATATAAGCATATAAAGTTACTTCCATTGATTTATCACCTCTTAATAATTGCTTTTGGCAAGATCTGAAAAAGATTTTATAGCTTCTTTCTCAACATTAGATTAATTTCAATGTATTTTGTTCTCATCTTTACAGTTTTTGTTTTATAGTCAATGAATTTTTATTTTTACTTTTTAATTTATTAACTACACTTAACTTATAAAAGAAAGAGGTTATGTTTAGAGAAAACCTCATCAGGAGTTTGTAGTTTCTCATTGCTTTTAAAAAGTTGAACTAAACTTATCAAATTGCAATTTAGTTATATCAGGTATGCTATATTTATAAATAAAAGAAAAATATATATGGTGTTTATCATTGTATATACCACATCAAATTGAGTATATAATATTGACAAGAGAGAACTTCTGTTCGACAAGGTATAGATGAGGACAGAGTCCTTCATTCCCATCCTGCATGTCTGATGTGTGAAGCACTTTCACAGACTAACTTCTGACTCTACATATTTCAGACCTTGTTTCTCATGGATGACCTCATGTTTCTGGTGCTGATTTCAAAATGAGAGGTCCACTTTTTGAATTGGCTCTGTGCTTGCAACTTCACAATGTCAGGTCAGTTGGCACGGTATGTGCAAGGGGTTTTCCTGTTTTCTGCACAGGAACAGTAACAACTTCATTATACACAGAAATGACTGTGAACCACATAAAAAAATCCTACTCAACTCAACCTGAATGTATCCCCATTTCACCTCTCACTTTAACTAAGCTCTAAAAGTATCTCTAAACACTTCAGTAGCAGTAGACAAGAGGGGAAGTCAGAGTGATAAAAGACTGAGGCCTTCACTTCTTGTGATTATAATTTCTTATTTTTGTTGACTTCAAAAAATTGTATGATCATGTGGATCTATTGCTAGGGCCCCTCCCAGGGTTCTGGAAGGGGCTGTACCTGTGATGACTCTGAACCTTAAGCTTCAATGTCTTTCTGGAAATATTATGATGCTGGTAAAATGTCCATAAGCTTGGTTGTTCCCATACCATAAGTGTAATTTGAGATCTCCTCTTAGTACAGTGGTTCTCCAGTGCTTTTTTTCAAATTAGTATCTGTCTATGACAAAGGTCTTAATAATACAAAGTGAAAAGAAAAGGATAAGGATGGTATGCTATATATGCATCAGATAGGCTGTCAACTGTCCTCTCAAGAAGAACTACCACTTCAGAATGAGAGTATATCCTTCTATTAACTTGGTGCTAAAATATTCTTCCTTCCTTATTTGAAATACTGATGACAGTATAGAGTAAAATATAAAGTTTTCAAGAACAGCAATCTCTCTGCCTTCTAGTTCTGCTACCATAGATTCCTTTCATTTTAGCATGTAAAGACCAGAGGGAAGAGGGAAAATTGAAGATAGCATGGGGAAGTTTATAGCCAGGCTTGAAAGCAAATCTCTTATATCTATATCGCACAGACCAGAACTCAGTCTCATGGATTCATCCTAAATGGGTGAATAGCTGGGAATGTGTGTTTAGGAAGGGGCGGCATTGACCACAGCATTTTGTCTACCATAGTCTTCCTGGATTCTGATAAAAGTTTTAAGCAGTAGGAGTACAATCTAATCATGTTTTTATGTCGCTATTCTATTTTACTACAGAAGATGACAATCTCAATACCTAGTGTATTAGTTGTCTACTGTTATCTTAAAAGTAGTGGCTTAAAACAATACCTAATTATGATCTCACAGGCAAGGCTGAATTCTCCATTCAGGGTCTTACAAGTCAAATTCAAGTGTTGGCAGGTATGCATGCTTTTCTGGAGGATGGATTTTCTTCTGACTTTTCTGTTGAAGAATTTACTTCCGAGCTTACTCAGGTTGTTGACTGAGTGCAGTTTTTTGCAGTTGTAGCACGTAGGTTCCTGTTTCCTTGACTTGTGGCTTTCTCCATCATTAAGACACCAGTGCTTCTCATGCTTTGACCTCTCTGACTCTTGCTCTTAAAGCCTCAAGTGGTTACCTTGGGCTCACCCAAGTCATTCAGGATAATCTCACTATTTTAAGGTCAATTGATTGATAATTATATGAAATCCCTTTGACCATGTAAAGTAACATACTCATGGATGTAACACCAGGGATCGAAAGTCAGGAGCCAGGACCAAATTGATTTCCAGATGGTGACTCAATAGGATGCACTTTGGAGTCACTCCCCACAGACACTGAAAAACAACAAAAAAGAAATTACTGTTTTCTAGAGACAAACACCAAGAAACTACTGGTACTTCATTTGGAGACAGAGCAGTTGACAACTAACGGTGGATGAGGGCACCCGGCACGGTTCTCAGCTAAGCCATTTGGATTTGGAATGGAGTTAAGGAGATTCCGGATGCACAGTGGGACATAGGCTAGGGTTTTCAAGACCAAGTGCAAAGGCAACAAGAGGCAGGCCCAGTGGGGCTGAGACTGGGGAGGGGGTGAAAGGAGAACCAGTGCTCCAGGAACTGAGCTGGAGCCCATAAGGAGAAATTACATAGGTGCAGCCATAAGAGAAAATCAGCTAAAGAAATTCCAAACACAAACTCCTCCCACAACCACTTCATGCTAGAGCCTGAGGTCCACTGGAAATCCCTCCCACCACATTTCCACCCACCGAAAACTTTGTGGGTAGAGACGAAGCAACTTGATTGCCAATCCTGAGCAAGTCAAACTTATGCAATGCCAGGGAAACCAAACCCTCAGAAATATAAACAGAATGCCATATAGAGCAAAGGCATAGAGAAATATATGTGTAATGATGGCTCCAATAAAAAAACTCAGGGGAAAATCTTAATACAGCAGATGTCTGTAAGTTACCTGAAGAAGAATTTAGGTAATTGTGATTAACATATTTATGAGAATTCAGAAATCAGTAGAGGCAGTAAACAAGAATATCAGAAAGCAAAGAGAGTAATAAAACAAGACATCGAACAGATAAGAGACACAATGACTGAATTAAAGAACTCACTAGAGGGACTCGACAATAGAATGGATGAAGCTTCCAAGAATCAGTGATCTGGAAGATAAGCCAGAAGAACTCAATCAAGAAAAACAGCAAAGAGATTAAAAATTCAAAGAATTAAAGACAGCATTGAGACCTTTGGGATAACATCAGAAGGAACAGCATTCACATCATAGGGGTCCCAGAGAAAGAGAGAGAAAAGGGGGCAGAATCCATAATTGAAGAAATAATAGATGAGAAGTTACCCAATTTGAAGAATAAAGCAAGCCTCCAAATCCAGGAAGCTCAAAGAGTTCCTAATAAAATAAACCCAAACAGAAATACACCTAGACACATCATCATAAAAATGTCAGAAATACAAGATGAAGAAAGACTATTAAAAGCAGTCAGGGAAAAACATGTCATATACAGAGGAGCCCCCATAAGATTGTCAGCGGACTTCTCAAATAAAACTCTATAGGCCAGAATGGAATGGCATAATATATTCAAAGTGCTTGAAGAAAAGGATTTTCAACCTAGGAAACTGTTATCTGGCAAGATTATCATTCAGAACTGGAGAAATGATAAAAACCTTTTCTGACAAGAAAAAGTTAAAGGAGTTCATCACCACAAAACCAACTTTGCAAAAAATATTAAAGGATGCTCTATAAAGCATAAAGAAACCACAAAGAAAAACAAAATGAGAGTAAATATTAAAAGTTGTTAGGATGAGAAGAGAACAAAAATGTGGGTAGTTAGAATGAGTGAAAGGCTAATATGCTTTCAACTAATTACTGCAATAAAAAATAAATTTAAAACAAAGTCAGGGGCCAAAATTTTGTTCTCCACACTAAGGGTATAGCTTTTCTTCTCTGTACTCATTTTACTCTAGATTCCAAGAGACCTCCAACATCTTGCCAACTTTGTAGCCAGAGGTACTAAATGTCATTAGGTTTTCTCTTCTGCCAAATTGCAAGTTTATACAGAGGAGGGGTTGGTGTGTCCCACCACTGGCTCTGGGTATAGAGGATTGTACAGGAAATGCAGGTAAGGGTCTAGGGCTATAAATGGTGGTGGACACTATAGTGCTTGATTCTTCCTTATTTTAAAAAGCAAATACATTGTGTTGTGGAGCTGATATGTTTTCAATTTCACTCTCACAGTAGCCTAACCCATAGGACTGTGTAATTAAAAAAAAGATTGAACAATAAAAATTCTTTCCCTAATAGAAGAAAAGACTATTTCAGGAATTTTATTTTAACTCATGTTCCACATATCTTCAGATTTCCAGATGTTTCCAATAACTTGCAAGCTTCACAATTCAAATATTGACAATCAGTGATTTTTCTCCTGTACCTAAGTTAAGGCATATGCAGAAAGTGCACTAGAAACACATTTCTGGCATGTTTTAGAGAAAGTTGATAAAGACTTTCAGTATTCATACACAAAAACTAAAAGTTGCATGGTTCTATGTAACTTTCAAAGAGCTTTACAATTTACTATCAACACATTAGCAACTCATCGAGTCATTGTTGAGTGAAATGATGAATTATTGAATGCATGAATAAAATTCAGGGGGGTAGTCCAATCACTGCAACATTATAAGCAAATGTAATAAAGGACAGATAATAACACGAGGTCAATGTGTATAAGACTAACTACCAATACCAGAAGAAATACAGGGCTCACATCATGTATTTAGGCAATAGTTTCACTTGTTATGTCTAAACCCTAGAATGAGTTGTGAAAGATTCTTTTTTGTTGTCTGTGCCTTGAGTTTCTATGTTTTAGACAGCATCGCATAAACTGCTTCCTATAAAAGTAGTATTTTCATAGAAAAACAACTTTTCATTGACTGATAATTATAATTTTAACATTGTCTTTCAAAACTAGACACACCGTTTGGCTCAGAGATTTATGTCAAGAGGTAAACACACATAATTAAATCTAACCTGCTGTTACTTTACATGGTAGGCAATAAGTGCCTGTACCACTGATCCTTTTGGTAGAAAAGCATTTATTAAAATAGTGTTGAGCAGCAATATAACTGAGTTTTTAAATTTGTTTTAAGATTCCATCAGAATAAAGAAGATAATTTAAATTTTTTATAACTTGTTTTTACTTGATTCCTAACTTACAGGAGATGTGCTAGAATAGATAAAAAGAACTGTTCTATCTCTTTCACCATTATTGCTCAAATATTAGTATTTGGCTTCATTTGTTATATTGCCCCCACTTATTATCATTAATATATTTCCAGACTTTGGAGAGTAAATTACATTAAGTGATGTTCCAACAACCCAACATACTCCAACGTGTATTTAGTAAAAGTAATGGCACTTTCATATTAAAATGACTCAGAACTCTCCAAATAAACATGTCACCATTGGTTCAACACAGTCATTCAACACAAAGACCCTACTCAAAGATTGCCAAATGTTCCAACAATGTCTTTTTCTTTTTGATTCAGAATCCTATCAAGGAAATGTTGCATTTTCTTAGCTTGTATGTTAGGAGATCCTCAGTTTGGAACAATTCTCAGTTTTTCTTGGTGAGGTATGATAATTCTTAATATTTCACATTCTCACCAACACTTGCAGCTGCCACACTATTTAATATATGTGTGAACTTGCATGTAAAATGTCATATAATCTGCATTTCCTGGATTGCCTAAATTGATCATGTTTTATTTTATGATAATTTGATGATATTATGATAATATGATAATGATAAGAAACTTGCTGTTTCTTTTGTTTACTTTGCTATATGCATTTTAAGCTATATGCATTTTAACATATTGAAATCACACAATCTGTGTGTGCTTCACATCACACCTACTACAAGTGTTCTAGTGTTTTTTATCAGCACATTGATCCCCCTTGCTTTTGTATACCCCTGGTAACTACAGTCTAGTAGTCTGTGAATTGTTTTGGATTTTGTATTTCGTTTCTTTATACTCTATGTTTGTGTGAAACCATCCTAAACTTCTCTTCTTCTTTCGAACTTATTTCACTTAACATGATCCCTTACAGTTCCATCCACTTAGTTGCAAATCGCATGATTATATCTTCTTCAGCTGCATTGAATTCCTTTGAGTATATGTACCAAAGTTTCTTTATCTATTCATCTATTGATGAACATTTAGGTTTTTCCTTTGCTGGGTTATTGTGCATTGCACTTCTAAGAACATGGGTGCAAATATATTTTTTCTGTTTAGAGTATTTGTGTTTTCTCAGTATATACCTAGATGTAGGATTACTGAATCAAATTAGATACATCTTTATCTTTTTAGAGGAATCTCCATATTGTTTTCCAAAGAGGTTTCACTGATTTACATTCCCATTCTCCACACCTCCTCCAATACTTGCTGTTTCTAGTCTTTTTGATATGTTATTTCACTGGTGTCAGATAGTATCTCATAGTGGGTTTTATTTGCCTTTCTTTGATGATGAGTGATGTAGAGCATTTTTTATTGTGTCATTAGTCCATCTGTGTATCTTCTCTAGAAAGGTGTCTGTTCAGTTCTTTTGTTCATTTTTTTTTTCCAACAGGCCGTTTGATTTTGTCGTTGTTGAGGTGTATTAGCTCTTTATATATTTTGGAGATAAAGTTCTTCTCTCATGTATGTTGTGTGAATGTTCTTCCATTCTGAGAGCTGCCTTTTTGTTTTAGTGGTGGCTTACTTCACCAAACAGAAACCATTTTTCAGTTTGGTATAGTACCAATTGTTTAGTTTTACTTTGGTTTCTTTTGCCATATGTGTTCTATCCCCAAAGGCATCTTTGAGGTTGATGTCATGGAGTGATTTTCCTCTATGTATTTTATGGTTTCAGAAAATAACAATCTTTTGTTGTATTTATTATGTTTACCTTTCTTCTCTTGTGCAATGCTTGTTAAGTACTTTTTCCTCATTGATTCATATTCATTATTTTTTGGTATTATTGCAAATTCTTTGTTGGGTATATTATGTATTATGCACATAATCTCTCAGTTTTCTTTTATCCTTGTATTCATTTGATGGCACCTTGATCAACAGAGATTCTTACGTTTAGTGTAGTAAAACATGTATTTTCTATTCTAAGTTAGTGTATTTTCTATTCTAAGCTATATCTCCTACTGCCACTTCAGTACCCCTACCCCTTTAGTCCCATGCCCTTGATTGAAAAACCTGTTATCCTTCCCCTTATAGTGTCCCAATTTTTTTGCTACCCTGGTAACTTCAGCCACTTTACTAGAAATAGAGAGGGAAAGGGTAAAGACATTGCTTTAAAATTTGTATTTAATGACACTGCTTTTAGTTTCATAAGGTACCAATCTGGCCAAATTTTACACAACTTTCATTGACTAAATTTTACAATTTTCAGTTAGAGTCAAGAAAATTATGAAAAAATACATGTTTTGTAGTGTTATTGATAATGATGACTATGGCTAATTATAAATAGTAGTTCTAGTTGTTTTTATTTTCATGAACGCCCTTGGTTAAGAAGACAAAATTAAGGGAACATATAAGAACACGAACAATCAAGTTGTGTTAGAAGGAGCTGATAAAAGAAAAGAAAAATAAGGATAAGAGATAAAATGAATAAAAAATTTAGAGTAGCGAGAGACCATTTCTGGTCTAGGTTTTCTAACCATTCTGCCTAGATTGAAATCTTGACTCTACTACTCAGTAGATCAGGTCCTAGACAAAGCACTTAGCCTTCCCTATGCTTCACTTTCCTCATTTGTGGACTGAAAATATTAATATTTATCTCAGGATCTTGTTGTGATAATTAAAATAAGTTAAAGCATTTAATTCGTGCACCACATAATAAATTCTTGATAAAATCATTATCATTAGAGTTGAGATAAGATTACCTTTCCAGTTTATACAAAATAAAACAACCTATGGTCTGGAAATTAAGCATGCTTTTCAGACTTTCTCACGGTCATTTCTTCAAACAGACATTTAGCAGTTACCTGGCCAGAATTCTTTCTAAATCAGCTCTACTGCCCAGGGTTTAAAGTGTAGCTATTGTGTATATTTGATGAAATATCTGTATCCTTTAGTTACAGAATAAGAGAGAACAAAAGGTAAAAAAGAATAAGGAAATTAAGGATCTTGACAGTTCTCTTTATTATGTCAGTAAACACAGCAGCAAGTCTAATTCCTCAGAACAGAGTCTATGAATTTGCATCACAGGTCTCTAAACAAAGTAGTGGAGACCCTGGAGTCCATGTTTTTTCTTTTATTTTAAAGGAAAGGTGCAGGCATGCAGGAAGAGAGATGAGAAAAAAACATTTTACTTTTCTTTAGTTATTCACACTAGTTTTCCATCCCCCGCACCCTACCCCATCCCCAGGCCTAGATTTGAACACAGAGGTATGTGGCTTGTGCTCCTTCAGAGGCATTTAACCCAACCACAATGCTACCAAGTCTTGACTAGAATTTATGTCTCAATGTGACAAGTTCAAAGAGAGGGTCTGAGGAATAACTGCATCATATTTATCCCTCATCATGAAGGAAATAATGGTTCAGAGCCAGAGGAAAGAGCATCTGCATGAAGATGTGAATTTTCTGCAAAGTGTATCCCAAGTAGCTGAATGGAGTAACTTATTGAGTAGGATCTCTTGGTAGAGTGAATGCACCACTCAAAAGATTCAAAGAACTGAATAAACTTTTCTTTAGAGAAGACACGCAGATGAACTACAGATACATGATAGAATGCTTTTTGTCACTCAACATCATAGAATTGCAAATAAAAACCACAATGGAATATCACCTCATACCAGTAAGAAGAGCCTATATCAAAAAGACTAGAAACAACAACAAAAAAAATGTTTGAGAGGGTATGGAGAGGGTATGGAGAAAAAAGAACCCTCTGACATTGTTAGTAGGGATGTAATTTAGTGTAACCTCTTTGGAAAGCAGTATGGATATTCTTCAAACAAAAAGATGGATCTACCATTTGATCCAACAATCCCACTTTAGGCAAATAACCAGAGAATAGAACATCTCTAATCATAAAAAAAATCTGCACTCCTAATGTTCATAGCTTCACAGTTCACAATAGCCAAGACATGGAAGCAACCAATATGTCCATCAACAGATGACTGGATAAAGAAGTTATTGTATATATACACAGTGGAATACATGCAGTTGGGAAAAAAAAGGCAAAATTGTACTCTTTGCAACAATATGGATGGAACTGAAGTGATCATGCCAAGTGAAATAAACCAGAAACAGAAAAAGAAGTACAGGATGGTTTCATCATATGTGGAATATGAAGAAACAAAAAAAATCTAAATCTTAACAAAATTCACAGGATGCACAATTGTGGCAACTGGGAAGGAGAGGAGAAAAAGAGGAAGGAATTAGCAAGATGGTTGTAAAGGGCTCTATAACTCTGGTGGTCTGTGTGGTGTGAAATAAGCACAGACTGTGGTGTGAATTCAATATCCTTTTTAGGATAGAACAATAAGAAATGCATCAATTTTTAAAATCATAATTTTATATAATTCTATTGGTATCTGGTTTGTAAATCTGTACTATGACCCAGTTTTCATTACTTTTCATGTTTATTTATGCCATCTCTCACCAGTGGTATATGTTTTATTATTCTAATAATATAAGCTATTTTTATTGATTTGGAAAGAAGTATAGCCTGCTGAAAAGATCATCATTTCTGAATAATGACTAAGTCTTTTCCTGATTTGAAACTTAGGTACTTAGCGACATTAAACGTCATTTATCTTCAAGTCTTGAAGTTGACTGTCATATAGCTTCCTGCCCCCCATAACATAGCAGTCACCAATTCAGACAAAATACAAACATAATTATGACTCTGACAAGACACAAAAGTTGGTAAATTTACTGCAGGACTGAGTACTTTGGTAATACTTAAAGTGAAGACCCAGGTCTACCAAACAACCATTTCTAATTAGTAGAGTCTGCTCCCCTCCATACTCTGTCTCTCTTGCAGAGGACAACTCTTTTGACATGAGAGAGTAATCTGTGGAAAAGAACTCTGAGAATTAAATTGTATGAAAGAATACTCTTATTAACTACTTACATTGCTGAGGTACTGATTGATGTTTTCTAACTCTGACAGTGCTTCAATTTTAGAAGAAATATTTTACATTCTGTAGTACAATCTATCTATCTATAATCATCTATAATATGCAGAGGTGTGATAGTTTGTTGCAAAATGTAAAGCAGCAATGATTCAAGCATATAAATTTATGCTTTTTATTTCTAGCCAGAGTACAAAATGACTGGATAGCTCATTAATGTCAAATAGAGAGAAAATAAACAATCAAAAACAGAACCACCGTGAAAATAATAGCTCACTGAAATATTTTTGTCTTGGTTACTCTGGCTTCCAATTTACCAGATGAGTTTCTTCTGTTGCTGTATCATCTCTGAAACCATTAATGGTTTTATCAGCTTTGGCTGTTTGTAACTGACTTTCAGAATGATCAAAAGCAAACACAAATATTCTTGCTTCACTATCCAAAGACCCAGATTGCCCAGCTAGTTGAATTCTCTGGAAATTACAGTCAATTCTCCAGTCCCAAAGATAGAGTGCCACTGTCAGCTCCAAATATGAGCATTCCATCAGAATTTACAGTCCATTACTGTGTTAATTATAGATTATGACCAGAAAGATTTTGAATCAAACTTCCATCAGGGAATTTCTGCCATTTTATTTTAGCTGGAAAACCAGATGCAAATATGTAATGTTTTGGATATAAACCTACATCCCTGATTGACTTTTTGTGATTTGTTAATGTGAATCTTTTATTTTCCCAGCAACAAAATCTCATAACCATACTGTAGTATCATGCTTCCCAGTAATAATTTGTGGTTCTGCAGCTTGACAGCTTACTATAGCAACTACATTTGTACGACCAGATAATGTGTGTACATTGGCTACAGTTTTCACATCCCAAATCCATGCAGTTGAATCTCTACTACAGGTACCAGAACATTGATTATTGGGTGCAGATCCAAACCATGCACTGCACAACTATGTCCATAATATGCCTAATTGCCTTATCACATTCATAAAAGAACAGATTTGGGCTCCTCAAGCTTCACGATCACACCACACACTATACTACTCTGCCCAGTAAATGAAAGTTTTACTTTGCCACGAACCAAGTACAAGATCTTTATATTTCTGTCAGCAGATATGATAACAAACCACTGATTTCCAGGATTCACAGCAATCCATCAAATCCAGCCAAGATGCCACTGATTACCCTGTAGGGTTTCCATGGTGGGTGCCCCCTGGGGTTTCAGCCTTGTAGGGGCATTTTTTAGCCTTCAGTGAAGAATTCTTGGCATTGCAACCCTCCATAATAGCAGAAGTCATCCCTGCAGGCTAAGAATAGTCAGAAGCTCCAGAATGATGGTATTGACTTCCAGCAGGTGCACTAGGATTTGCATGAAACCTGTCCTGAGAAGTAGGTAATACCACAGCTAAGAAAGGACTGAGCACCTGAATCACTGGATTTTTTGATCTTTGTATCTGCTGTCAGAACAACCCCAAGTCCTGGTGGATATGCATGTGTACCTGTCACCAAATATTCAACTTCTTTTCTTTGATTAACAGGATATTGTTTATGTCCAAAAGAATCTGATGCATTCCGAGATTCCTTCTCTTTGAAATTTTCCTTAGAAGTACAATACAAGACCATACTCATTATGCAGCTTGACTGTCGTTTTTTGTTTGTGACTCTCTTCATCCAAAGGTACAGGTTTTCCAACATCAACTACAGTATGTCATGGGTCCTAGTGAAAGTCCTAAGCACAAGTGTGTGTACACAATGTTCTGTACCTTCTCAACCATGATGAAGCTGTGTATCCTGCCACTCCTGTGAGGAAAATGCACTGATGATGAATATAGGAACCACCATCACAATTGTGCCAGTATAATTTTAAACATTTTGCATGTGTGCATGTCAACTTATTATAATTTCCTATGGATATTGATTTGGTGCCTGCATTTATTCTCTCTCTTCCATCCTGCTCCTGTTACAACTGCTACACTAGAACAGAGTAGGACTACAATCCAACTGAAGTGGGCAATTCACTCATGCTCTTTAGATGGTAGGGTAAGAAGTAGCAGTAAGAGGTGAGGGTTGGAGGAAAGAGAAGGGAAACAGCAGACTGGCTACTACCACAGCTTTTCACTCAACAGTATCTAGCATGAACACCATAGCAAAGTAAGATTCTATGACACTTATGTCAATTGCCTTTTCTATAAGGAAAGGGAAGAAACTGTTATTAATAATAATGACTAACATGTTTATAGTTCCTTTCTGTTTATATTTTCACAAACATAATTTATTTGATTCTTACAAGAACTCCGTGAAGTAAGTATAAAAGTCATGCTTATTATTCACTCTTTTTGCAAATGAGATGTTTGAGGTTCAGAAAAGTTAAACAGTTTGCTAAGATTACAAATTACAAAGCTAAGAATCATCATCATCATTATAGCTAACATGTGTCTCATACTTGCTTCGTGCCAGGCATTATTTTAAATTTTTGTATGGATAGTTTTAATTTCAGGAAGCAAATTGTGGAGTCAAAAGACAAAAATAACTGATTCTCTTTTGTTTCCACTCTATCAAATTGCCTTCTTCAACAATACATCAGACACTCAAGAGCAACTCTTTAGTCTGCTTGATGTAAGAAAGCCCAATGTAAGATTTGCATTTCCTGAAAGAAGCAGTTTACATAATTTATTATAGTTGAGCCAAATTAAAAAAGGCTTTTGAGAAAAACATCATTTAAATTGATTATACTGACCAAATTCTTTCATTTATCTTTCAATTAAATTGATGAATCTTATTTCATGTAGAACTGGAAGAAAAATGTAGACGATTCTCCCATTTTGGTTCACTTCTGTCCTTCAGCACAGAACAATAACTTAGTCACTCACCATGAAAATAGTTCAATTACTAAAGGTACCCAAAGAATAATCTTATAGTTGATTATGTAAAGGTTTGTTCTTTCTGCTGAGAATAGGTTATTCATCTAACTCTACGTTGACACTGCTCGTATCATTTTCTGATGAAAAGATAACTACTTTTCTTTGGATCTTGGTATGTTAAGATGTATTATACAAAAACTGAAATACTTCATTAAATGTTAGTTCTAAACATTTAAACAAAAATTTTGTTAACTTACTTCAGTGTTAGCATATTTGTAGCAAACATGTCACCTCTCTTCCAACCTCAGTTCAAGTGGCTAACAATACTGAAAATAATTGTTCTAAATGAGGGCACAAATCAGCTCTAAGCTTGCACCCCAATTAATCACTACTCATCTCAATAGGTAACTCCAAAGACACATCTGAGAAAGATCAATGGATTATATTAAAATAATATCCTGGCTGAGATATTATCTTTTATAGTTTTGCAAGTTATTACTATTAGGGCAATCTGGGGGAAGGATACTCCAGAGTTTTTTTTTGTTTAATTGTTTGTTTGTTTAGAGAAAGGAAGCAAGCAGGAATTAAGGGAAGTAGGTAGGCAGGTAGGAAGAGGGAGGGAGAAGCATCTGTTTTTTTATTCAGTTGTTCGTTGTGGTTGTTCACTTGTGGTCCTGGGTCACGAACTTAGATCCTTGGCCTTTACACATACTGTGCTGGACACACAGACTTAATGCCTGAGACACAAGGTCATACCCAGAACTATTTTTATCACAAAGCTTCAGACAACAAATATGCTGGGCTTTTTCTCATACCATACAATTCTTCTATACCATGTAGGTATCCCACAGTTTAATTTACTTCTGACAGTCTGCTGGATATTCCGCAAGTGAAGAACTCAGCTCCATAAGACTGCCCACATTTCAGATACTAATTATATGTTCCAAGCCTCCTAAACTTCTGACTGGCTGACTGTAAATCAGGAGTTACCATGACCCCTCCTAAGGTACATTTTCTAAAAATGCTGAAAAAATTAGGAAAATATTTTACTTCCTTTTTACACGTTTATTATCAAGAATACAGTTCAAGAACAGGCAAATAGAAGAGCTGCTGAGGGCAAGATAATGGGAGAAGGATTTCAGAGCCTCTTCATTCTCTCTGGTTGCACTACTCTCCCAGCATTTCAATTTGTTCACTAACCCAGAAAACTCTGAACTTGGCATTTAGAGATTTCTTTTAATAGAATTTCTATTATGAAGACACAACTGATTAAGTCATTGGTGATTGGTGATGAAATTCAGTTTCCAACTTCTCTCTTCTCTGGAGGTCAGAGGGTGAGGCTGAAAGTTCCAGGGCTCTAATTATGCCTCTTTTTGTGACCAACACCCTTCCTGAAGCTGCCTAGGAGCCTTGAGATCAGTCATGTCAGCATAAAAAAGCCACTCTCACCTGAGAGATTTCAAAGAACAGGAGACAAAGACCAAATATGTATTATTATCACAGTTATACAAGAGATCTCTTTATCAGTTCTTATCACTGAATGTGAATCTTTAAACAAAGTTCAATTATTAAAAAGAAATTTATTTGTCACTGGGAATTTGCAATGCATGTCATGCAAAACATGCAAAACACATCAGACTCTGCTATGTTTATAGAATGCCCATTGAAATTAAGTCAGACAATTATAGAACAAATAGACACTGGTTCATCTAGTTTGGCTGTTTTCAGAAATCCACAATGGGAAAATTGAGGTCAAGGAAAATTAAATATCGGTCACTATGGTACCTGAATCTATTTATATACATAATGCCTTAAGTGAACAGGAGAAGGAAACTGACATTAAATAGGCAATTATTTTGTAGGCTAAAGTGTTTATATTATATATTTATTTTACTCCCTAAGAAACCTCAGAGGTATATTTCCACCTTAAATGAGAGGAAATTGAAGCTTGTTGCAGTTGTAAAATCAGCAAGTGAGCCTGTATTCAAACCCTCTGTGATTCTTAAGCTTTTAACTTTCTGGTACACATTTTAAAATTTTTCCACCACAACCCACTATTGAAAAAATGTCTTGTAACCCAAATAACACAGATTGAAATAAAAATTTTCCAAATATCCTTACTATGTTGAATGCTCTGTCCTAGTCTATGCTAATCTTTTATCAAAAATATACTAAAAATGATTTTAAATCCCATCAATGGATTGTTTGAAAAATACTGCATGCTATTTTCCCTTTCCTGTGACTAATTTATTAATACTTTGGAAGACTCTTTTCAATAATAACCAGTAGTTATTTTGGGGTTTAGCTAAGATCTTAAAGGAAATGCTGTCTTAATTTTTGCTTATTTAAATT
Source organism: Solenodon paradoxus (assembly GCA_004363575.1). NCBI lineage: Eukaryota > Metazoa > Chordata > Mammalia > Eulipotyphla > Solenodontidae > Solenodon > Solenodon paradoxus. The sequence goes on from RJWH01000170.1 coordinate 1,202,560, forward strand.
CATAGCAGCTCAGGCAAAACATTGTACATGATTCTTCCTGTGACCTCAGTCATTTTAGACTCACCCCTCCTCCTTTCGCTCTCTCTTTCTTGCTCTCTCTTCCTGACCACATCCCTGTGAGGGGGCAGTTAGATTCATTAAAATTGAACCCTGTCATTTTCTGAACTGATGGGTAAGGTTTGTTGTTTAAGGAGACTCCCAGGCCACGTCTATAAGAGGCAAGTATAGACAAGTTATCCACTGATTTACATTTGGCTTAAAACCTTCCCTGAGTGGGTGTGTTGGGTGGTGATAGTGGTGGAATTCAGTTGTACATCATTTACTCTGGCAATACTCCATGGGACAGGGTGACCTGGCATTCGTAACTCATTTTCTGGTGAATTCCATGATATACCCCCTGGAGCCACCTATATGATGCATTAATAACTCTCTTTGGATTGTGGTATATATCAGGACCTTCAATTTCCTGGCCCACTGTGGGATGACTTTGAGAGTTCAGAAATATCATGGACCTGTTGGTGATTATGTTAAATTTCTTTTTAAAGGAAAGGTGAAGGCAAGAATGAAGTTGAGCAGGCAGGCAGACAGGAAGGAAAGGAGAAATACAGTTTATTTATTTTAGTTATTCATCATGTTGACTGTTCCCCCCAGTCTGGATCTCAAACCCAGGTATCTTAGGATTTATGTGGACTATGTCCAGCAGACCTAACTGTTAGGACACCAGGGCATGCCAGTTATGCTAAATTTTGATAAATCCTATCATTGATTTAGCCTTCTGGTTGTCAGAATGTGAGTTAAATGCTTCAGACTATCTTACTGAATTCTCAAAGCAGAGCTGTGAAAAGTACACTATTATATCATTTCACATTAGCAGAAAGTCTAAGTTGGCAGGTGACTTTTGTTAAGTAGACACTTAGAAGGACAGGGAAGGGTTGAATTTAAAAATGTGATGATAAAGGAAGTGGTAGGGATGAGGTTTACACATACACACACACACACACACACACACACACACACACACACACACACACGCCCCAAAACTAAAGTATTGGGTAATGATGTCTTTTTTATTTTTCTGGCCATGATCATCTGGACTGTCAGCAACTGCTTCAGTTAACATTATGACAATTCGAATTCTGGAATTTTCTATGTTTGGTTTTTCTCACTTAGAAAAGAGGAGTGAAATTGGCTCTCAGACCTGAGCTTATTTTGTCATCACAGGAAGACTCAGCTTTTAAGTGGAAGATATTTTGGTTCTTCTTGTTGGCAGTGGTTCTTGACGGGAGCACACATGAATAATCTAGGAAGCATCTTAAAGTGCAGATTCTTGAGCTCCATTCAGATTCTGATTTAACATGGCCAGGGTGGTTCTCTGAAATCTACATTTTTGACAAACCTAATTTAAAAATTAGAACCGAAGTGGTCCAGAATCAAGTTACCTAGGAGACACATTTTGGAAAGTGTTACAGTATTGTAAGATGTATGCAGGATTTCTCCACATTATTGTCTGCCTCCTTCTTGGTCCTTTCTTTAAAGCAATCTTTGAGAGGACCTCAAATATTTGTATTAAAGACAATAACAATTCTCTTTATTAATAACAGACATGCATAAAAAGAGTTAAATAAGGTTTCAGAGTTATCTGAAAATGTCCTCAGCCACATCTGATCAACCAAGATTCAGGTCCCTGCACAGATATGAGGACCGATACGGAGTTGGAGATGAAATGTACTGCCAGTGGGCACCTGAGCACTTCTCCATACGCCCACCTTCCATCGGAGTTGGGTTGGCTCTGTAAATGGGTTCTGGTCAATGAAATGTAGACAAAAGAACTGCTCTCAGGTTTGATCTTTAAAATAGCCATTCAGTATTTTAATTTCATTATCTTCTTTTCCCCATCTTCAGATGGATAATACCAGTCTGACCTCAGAGCTGCAAGATGTGGAACAGCCTGGGTTCCTGAGTCACCATCTCCAGAACAGCTAACTGGCTTCAAACAATGCAAGCCTCAATTGTACTAAGTCCTTAAAATTTTGGGGTTTACATGCTTTGTCAATATAATCTAGTCTATCCTGACTGATACACTTCTTTGTTATTAATAAGTAGTTCATCGTCATGGTGTTAATGTTTTGCTATAACAGAACAAACTACTTGGAACTTAATACCCCATTGGGCCAATATTCTTTCAGAAGAAAATGTGGTAATTGCCATTGCCTCTTCAAACCAAGAGCTTTACAAAACTATACAAACCAAATATTTGCTGAAAAGTTTAAAAGTCAATCATACTTATCATGCAAAGAATAACTACCTATCTTAAATCTATGAAAATTTTCTGTCCCTAAGCATCAAAATCGATAATAAAATACTTCTTTACAGCTTCATGTATAGATTATGAACTCCCTCAAATGTCAGAAAAGAAATGACGTTCATGAATTATATAGCTCTTACATTTAACTGCTGCTACATATATTCATGGGAAAACAGAAATGAATATGGCATAAAAATGAATGAAAATCAAAGAAGCTACTAATACCACTCTTCAAATTACTTCCCCCTTTCCCCTCATCTCATATCTCAAATCCAGGTCCATGGATTTGATATGGTTTGTGAATTAGTCACTGAGTCACAGGGATGCACTGCTTTCAATTTCTTAAGAATGCAATCATCTAACTTGGCCCATTAGCTTTCCTCCAAAATTCTAATACAAACTTACTTTACTAATCTGAGAAAACTCTCCTGACTCTTGATTTTTTACTGTGTGTTAGGGCATCTCAAGAGGAGTATCTTCCAATTGTTCATCATTGACTTATTAGGGGGTCATAAATCAATTGAAGGAGTGGAAAGTACTGTAAGCATCATTAAAAAGGAAAACATAAGGGACTATAGAAGTATGTCACACATAGTAAGGGTAAACATAGGTCATGAAAATTTTATCTGACACAAACACACACAGTCAATTTTTTGTTATCAAGATAGTTTGTTGTATACAGTTGCTTTATTATTAGCAAATATTGAATAATTGCTCCTAGGAAATACAAGATTAGGTTCTTGAGTCTCTGGACACAATATTTTCATGGACGGATTGATATATAACTTTGTTTTACATATGTTTCTGTTCAAAGACACCTTATAAATATATATATATTCCTCACTCATGAACATTGAGCACATGGTCAAGAACACTATAACTTAAATTTTAACAAAACTTTTCTTCATAAGATACATCACAGACTTTTTGTGCTTTAGCACATTATATAATGCTTTAGCACTCTTCTTAGAAACTCTTTAAATAGTAAAATTATCAACAAAAAATATTGAAAGTGTGACACTAAATATACCACAAAAAGAATACTTGTTTACAGCATGAGGGCTGAATCAAGAAGGCTAAATATTGCTTTGTTTGGTCTCTGCTAGGAACTTATACATAAAAAAAGTGACTTTTTTTGTTGGTCTCTGCATATGTATGTCACTGGCTTGGGGTTGCAGGTCAATGTTAGTGACTGTAAATTAGCAAACATTGAATTTGGGAATGAGTGTTGGGTGCTGAGAAATTGTCTTATTTTAAAACAGAAGGATTTATAAATGTACCTATGTTATGAATAATGCAAAGTTCACATTAAATGTGTAAATAAAATTGAAAGACACTGCAGGTAAAATATGTAAAGTCTGTCACATAATAGATAATCAGTAGAAATGTCACTGATGGTTCAGAGAATGGAGATTCCTTAAGAACAAGCTGCCTTTTAAAATTGAATGTGTCCCTCATGGATCTAAGCCAAAATCCCTTCTCTACATATTTTCTGACTAAAAATCAGTCAGAGGTAATGCAATTGATCTAAGAAGAGTTTGTGATAGTATGAAGTAGCTGCTCAGAGCCAGAGACTTCTCAGCTGTGGCAGTTCTAACAATGCTAGGGTCTGGTCCCAATCTATTTTTCTCAGAATTGGCTGGGAGGAAAAGAAGTATGCCTGGTAATCTTCTACAGAACAGTAATGATGATGGATACTTGTACCAGAGTGTGAGAACATTGGCTATCTTCAGATACCTGGTTGTCTCTTTTGCAAAGAAAATAACACAAAGTGACCAACTGAAGAGCAGTCTCATGACAGCTAACAGAATTCAGTATAAGGTTACTAGATTTAGCAAATAAAAATTTTTAATTCTCAGTTAAAGTGAGTAATTTCTAATTCCTTCTGTATATTGAGATAAAATAAAAATATTGATTGGGCATACGTATGCTAAAATATTTGTTATCTCAAATAATTTTTTGAAATATTTAAGTTATATATATATATTGTCTTTATAGTTTCCTCGTGATTTGGCATTTCTTAAAGTTATTTATTTGCAGAATTTACTTATAAAATCCTGTCTTGCAGTTACATGTATGTTTAAATTACATTGTGTTATTGATTTTACTATGGCCATATGTAACTCTTTTATCATTTCTTTAGTCCACTGAATATTCATTAATCAAAAAATACTTGATATTAATATTCAGAGCCAAAATGTACTGGCACAAATTCTAAGAATTATTCCTCAAACTTTGTTTATTGAAGTACATACCATAGTTTATGGCATAATTTACCTTTTCATTCTTCAGGATTATATTAATCTCTTGATCAGTTACTTTTTAAAATGTTGTCTACTGACAAAAGCATTATTATCGATGTTTATTCCCTTCTTCAAGACTGTACATGATGTTTCCACTTGCTTCAATGCCTGGCAGAGTATCAAATCTTCAAGGGATAAAATCATTTTACAATGCAATCATGATAAGTGCCATAATATTTATCAATTTCAAATCAGACGTTCTCTTCATGTTCATGTGTAATCTCTTTTTTAAGAGCAGTCTTGTCACTGAAAGGAATACATTTAGTAAAAAATGAAAGATAATTCCTTTATATATTCCACATTCCTTTGAGGATTAGAGTACTTCAAAATATCGCTGCTCATCTTTCAATTTGCATAATCTTATTTTTAAAGAGATCTTGAAAAGTAAGATACAAAAATAAGCATAGTTCACTCAGTAGACTATTAAAAAGTCAACAAAAAATTAGGAACCTTTAATTCAGAATTAAAACTTGATTTACATGCTTTAGATAAACTAAAGATATTCTCAAATGACATTATTCAATGGTATTACCAATTGTATTAACTTTGGGTACTTTTTAGTCAGAAAATATATAGAGAAGGGATTTTGGCTTAAAGCCACGAGGGACACATTAAATTTTAAAAGGCAACTTGCTCTTAAGGAATCTCCATTCTCTGAACCATCAGTGACATTTCTACGGATTATAAAGTGACAGACTTTACATATGGGTTTCTGAATGCAAAGAATGGAAGACTACTGAGTATCAACAATTAACAAAAATCTTTGAATTGCTCAATTTGAACCATGTAAGTACTGAAAAGGGAGAACAATTTCATGGACTTCAATATCAATAGAAAATGTATTAGATGCCATTTGAGCAGCATTATGTAAAAAATGTCCTGACAGCCAACATTTTCCATTGATGTTTGTTTCCACTTTGAATAAACATGGTCTGCACTTTCATGCAAATATCCATCACAATTTGTACTTATGTCACCACCAAAAGCAGTACAATTATTCTCATTAACTCCTTCGTCTCTGATATCTCATCTGGATGAAATTTTAATTTACAATAGCCTTTTAAACAATACATTTTTGTGAGGAAAGTATTGTACAAGGAAAGGGAGCATGTTTTCAGCATTATGACTTATTGCATCCCTGGCTATGTTGTAAAAAGATAAGGCCTTAGGGCTTTGATGTGCATTGCAATGGGTAATAGAACGATTATGATTTTTACTATTATAGTAGATTTCATCCTGATAATTTGCTTGTAATTTTGGAATCAGAAAATATTTGTGGTAGCAGCACTGCAAGTAGCCATTTGAGCTGTAGACAGATGATTTACAATGTAGAAAGTAAATACAACTTCTGTTATGATTATTTTATCTTCTTATCTGACTCTTATAAATTTGTTATTCCATCACATCTATGGTACTGGTGGAGGAAGTTGCATAATTCTTACATTTAATTATTATTTTCTACTGGTATATATCTGACTTTCCATTATTTTTTTTTTGTAGGCTTAATTTCTTAAAAGAATATTCAAGTATTGAAATGTAGACGCATCATAGTTCAACTTCTTTTTGTTATTTAAAAACTATTCACTGCCAGAAAATAACAAAATTTGCACTTATGCTTTTGGCATTTGGGGTTCAAATATGCATGATTAAAATAAAGAGCAACCTGCTGGTATCTGAAATGTAAAATACTGCAATATGTTTATACTCAGTATAAGAACACTTTACAAAGACTTTCATAGGCTAAAGTTATAATACAATGATAGATATATATGAACTTTTGCATCCCGAAGTTATAAACCATATTATGGTAAACCATACAATATTAAAAGTGCTGTTCTATTAAAGATAAAATAAAATGAAGAACCTCAGTAAGAACCAAAAAGATGAATTTGGTAAACTCACAGCCTTGATAGTGTGTTTGTCACTCATAAGTCAGAACTTTTTACTATAGATAGGGGCTGAACTACTGAGAAAGTTGCAAATATGTGAACTAACAATAAATTGAAATCATTGTCTGATGTAAAAAAAAAAGGATGAATTTCTCCTTTGCTTATAAAGTAGAACTATTTTAAGGCACAATATTACCGAATTAATGTTTTGGGGAAATCTTGCTTTTAGGGATTGGTACATCTTTGTAAGTGTTGTGTGGTCACTGGAGTGAGGCATTTACTGATTGGATGCTGTTTAGAAGAGTGGGTTGCCATTGATTGTCCCAAATTGCAAAGTCTGGACTGTCATTGGTTTGCCAGTTTTCAACAGCTTAGTTACTGGAGTGGTGTTGTCACAGATTGGTTGGTTTTCAAAGCATGTGTAGAGTCTAAAGCAGAACATCCCAAGTCTTTGAGAGTTGTCCTCTTTCGGATGCTTCACTCTGACACAAAGAAATTAAGGACAACGGTGAACAACCCCACAGGCAAAGGAGTTCTAGTCCTTTAGCTCTCTCTTAATAAAAGAAGCCATCTGCCACCCTGAACCTCCACTCTTCCTAATCCAGAAGTATTCTTTTGTTCTCTTTTTCCTTAGAAGAATGTAGTTTAGGATGTTCCTAAGGCATAATTTTTAGAGTTGAAATTCTAAATGGGAGTACCACCAGGCACAAAGGTGTGTTTGTGTGTGTGCATGTGTATTTTTAGGGCCAAGAAGGTGGGGTTTGGGCTGTTTGAGAGACAAGCGGGGGCCTGGGGTATTGAGACAGGCATAGGATCTGGGTGTGGGAAGTATTCAATGGTGCAAAACTGGTGCAATACCAGTCAAACAGGGATGTCTAGTAAGGCAAGTGATTACAACTGGCACACAAACTATGTGGGACACTGGAACAATGTTGATAAACAAGGATTATCCCTGTCAAACCCAGACATTTGGTAACGCTAATAAACCTATCTTCCTGCCACATACATAGGGATATGGGATATGTATTCTATGTCCCCCTTCCTCTCTTCCTTTACTTTCCACACCCACTTTCCCATGTCTCAGCATAGGATCTAAGAGTTTGTTCTGCCCCAGCTACCTCAGAATTTTATCATGCAAATTTTCTATATATATGCTATAAAATCTGGGTTTTTCTCTTACTAATCATACCTACTGTTAATTTGTTCTTATATCTGGTATGCAAATAGCCTCAGAGAAATGGGGGAACTTTTCCTTGACACCCCACCCCCCCCACATGTATACTGACCTCTTATCCCTAACTGATAGTTGCATATTCATGACTTGTGACTTTGACCAAAAGGCGGGCTTTTCCTTTCTTTCGTTTGAAAAAGTTATTTATTTAAACTGTTCTATCGAAGGACCATTGTATAACATTATGTAGGTTTAAGGTGCACATTATCATAGATCAGCATTTGTTTATAATACATTAAGTTCACCACCAATAGTCCAGTTCTATCCTTCACCATATAATTGACCGCTTTTACCCAATAGCCTCTCCCCATCCCATTCCTTCTTTATTATAAGTCCCCAGCTTTTGGTCTTTCCTAAGCCAAATCTGCAGGGGAGAAGATAATAGATTGTTCAGATCTTTATTTGTTGAGAGATTATTTTGGCCTAGTGTTGTCATTTAAGAGATTTAAGCACCAAGCACTATGGTGGAAAACTAGTGCAAACTGCCAGTTTTTGGGTTTTTTTTTTACTTATTAAGAAGAGCTGAATACAGGACATGTACGTAGTACTGATGAAGTCAATACAGGAAGCAGGACAAATCATTAAAATATAGGACATGTTCTGTGTATTTAGGACTGGCAACCTGATCCCACTGCCCTGCTTCTCTGATCCTCCCATAGAGCTGATGCTCCAGGGTGTTCAGGGTTCTCCAGGGAGAGTGGTCCAAGGTGAGGTTGGGTAATTTGAGAAGTTCCCGGCCAGGTTAAAGAACCACTAAAAGGTTTAAATCCAAGTAAGGACTTGACTAGTCTTGCATTTAGAAAGATTAATCTGGCATCTGTGTGAGAGATTTCGGAGCTGGGCCCAGAGGCTGGAAGCAGGCCAGCCTGCTTAAGAGATGGAACAGTCACTAGGAAAGAAAGAACAAGAGTCGTTAGACACTAGACTACTGTTTTTAGTGAAGATTAGTAATATACTTATAATACTGAATAAGACAAGTTGTCAATGTTTTGGATTCTTATTTTGAAGGCATCATTTTGCCAATTATCCCAGGAAAATTTGAGCAGTGATAAGTGAAGGACTTGGACTCATTGAAGAAAAATGAAATTCATGATCACACACCCCCACTCCCTTATTAGGAGGAGAGTGTATATGCTGGGCACTGAGTGTTTTTATATACATTACCTATGAAGTAGGCTATTAATTTAGTACAGTGGTCAAATGGTTGCCATGTATAATCATTTTAAGGACTACACAAAATAATGGGATTGGATTGTTATGTATAAAATATACCTTATTATGCTCAATTAGTGTTAACTATTATTGTAACATAACTTTTAAAAATGAGAAAACTTGACCTTTGACAGATTGGGATACTTCTCCAAGGTCACATCATAGGTGACAGGCAGGGCTTGACCCCAATATATCTGACTCGAAAGCTCATGATCTCAGTGATTACTTTCCACTAGCTGTCATCATAAGACAGTGGACACTAAAACTTGCCAACAGAAATGTCTGTATTTGAGGTTAAGTTATAATGTCTTTTTTAGTTAAGATATTTCAGAGAACATGATGCCAACTGTAGACTTGGTGGGAATGGAATAAAGAATCGAGAAGGAATGCTCTTTAAAAAAAAAAGCTATGGATTAAAAAATATTGTTTTTCCAGTTGCATTGGCATTAATTCAGTACTGGGAATTTGGATGGAAGGTTTTTGATTTTTAAATTTTAACCAATCAGAGATGCCCAGAGGGTGTAAATCTGCCCACACAGTGAACACCTACTCCAGTGCCTTCTAGTTTGTGAACTAGTTTGAGTTAACTTTAGATAATTTTAGGTGGAACATTTTCTTGCTGTTTATACTGCTATTGCTATTCTTACCTTAGCTGATAGTTCAAAGTCATAGTAATGGAGTAACCTCGACCAGCCACTACCATGAGTTCAATTCTAAATTCTCCTCAGGAATGAGTAACAATCCACTAAAGATTATTAGATAGCTTCTTTAGTTACTAAATTAGATTTCTGAGTTAAATTGTTGGTAATTGTTCAGTTTTCTTGATAAGTGGAGCCCATATTAAAGATACAGTCTTAATTTTTCAACTTAGAAATTTAAATGGGTTAACTGCTTTTTATTTCCTAACAGCTTTACTGAAGTGTAACTGACATACATTATACTGCACATAAAGTACACAATTTGATAAGTTTTAATATATGTATATGCCTATGAAACCACTATAATTAAGACAATTAAAAGTTCCATCAAAATTTACTTAATAGTTAATTACCTTATAATTCCTTTCTTTCACACCATATTACAGCATTCCTCTGGGGTTCAAGAGAATGGTATTAACATTTTCTGTTAGAAATAGCCTGGTTTTCTATTTTGTCCTCCATAGTTGATACAGATAACTGAGAAATAATTGAGAATTAAATTTATTGTCTGTACACATTTTTACACATCTAGCTACCTTAAAGATTTGTTGATGTTTTGAACATCTACTTTCAAAATTTAGCTTAAATACTAACTTGATACACATTTAAACTTCACATCACTCTTTAGATCAGAGAGATTTCAAAGGAGTTACTATTTATAGATTTCTAAGGACCTCCTCAGGCAATATTGTGACTGTTATATGTGGGCCGTTTCTTGAATTATAGCACAGAAACTTTAATACCTACCTCAGGAATGATAGGGGTCTTAAATAGGCAGTCATATTTACTAAAGAAACCTAGAGTTTTCTTAGATTGCCAACCTTAGCAAGACAAGAAATGTCAGGGTGACAAAGTTTAAGTGGCTCTTTTCAGTTATGTTGCATTGATTCTCTATATTTAAGATGCAAAACAGCCTCCCATGAGGTATTTAATTAGGTGAAAGTAAGCCTAGTCCTTTTGGAATCGAATGGTTCAGTATCAGCAAGTAAGGGAGTGGGGCAAGTTATTATGTGCTTCACAGACGGGTTGACACTTTAAAACCCCACATCAGGGATCCTAAACAGTGATTGGTTGAGGAAATTATCAAACTGAGTTTAAATCTCAGCAGGTACAAAATTGGCACCCAAAAGTCCAGGACAGGGTGCCACTCTCAGTCTTCAAAGAGAAAGATAAGACATTCTGGATTTTCAAAGTCCCTTTGAAGGCTTTTAAGGTAAGATGGACCATCCTCTTTACTTAGAACCAACGGATTCCTTTAGAGTGAAATCTGAATTTCAGAGAAGTCAACTAGATTTTTTAAAAGTGAATAATCCTTTATGATTAGATTTTATCTCCTGTTTTGACTTGTTAAATCAGAGATACATATGAAAATATCATGGAAAATTATGTAGTAAGAGATGCTGTTTCTGTCTAGCAAACTGTTGCACCACTGAATAGGATTTTTTCCCTCAGAACCCATATGCTAAAATATCAGTTGCCAATATCACAAAAGTATATCTAAGATAAAGTAAATATTTTAATTCCAAAGTATTAAAACCAAAATGAGTGATAAGACTACTTTATGCATAATTCACTAAAGATCCATCATTGTTATTTTTAAGAAACATTTTTAAGAATATTAAATCTAGTTAAAGCTATTTTTTTAGTCTTACCATTATAATATAAGAAATTATGTGATTTAAGGAAAAACACTCTCTTCTACTTTTAAATAGTAACCACAGTATCATTTAAAGCTAACTCTTTTAAGAAACAAACATGAATTCAAGAATTTGCTGTGTAACACATTATATTACATAGATTTCAAAGTCTGGCTGATAGTCTATGAGGTAGGGATCCTGTCTGTTTCTGGGGCTCAGTTTCTGACTCCCACTAGGCCTTTGAATGTTATTATTTATTTACCTATTTGCCCCCCAGCTCCAGGTCTTGAACTTGGGTAACAAATTTCGTAGTCTGTGCCTTAGACAACTGAGCCACGGAGAGGGTAAGGCCTTCAAATGTTGAATGATTAAGTAAATCCTAGTTACATTAAATTTCTTGGTCCCTGAAAAATCAACCTTTGACTTAAAAGATGGATAGTTTTGCTAAGTGACCTTGAAGTTTTAAAAACTAGATTAAAACACTTCTGCTTAGGCCCTCTAGAGATTCTATTATACTCCTTTTCTATTTTATATCACCATGATTGGTGTGGGGGAAAAAAAAGACTTGTTACTAAAACATATTCAAACTGAAGTGCAAATTTGATAATTATCTGATTGCTTTCGCTATTTTTGATTTTAAAAAATTAGACAACTCAACTGTTTGAAATTCAGCTTGAGCTTTCAAGCAGGATTTTATTAGACTTTGCTTTTCAATGTTTTATTACTTGCCTGTCTAAATTAAAGATTGCATTGTTAATCTCACTTCATTTGTGATAATAAAAATAATCAGAAGGGGTTTCATATAGTTCTGAAGTATCTGTTTCTGGACTGAAATCTTGAGGCCTTTTTCTTAGCAGTCTTTGAGCTATTTACCTCCCTTTGCAACAGTGGACATCATCATCAGGCATCATGCAGTTGTTCTGGAATGAATCAGAAAGAGAACGTATGTGGTCGGATTGCTGGTTTGCACTTTAGAAATGGGATGTACTAACACTGGTCTTCAATACAGAACCTTTCTGGGACACCATGGCTCCTACAAATCACAGTATAGAATGACCTTCTGCAGAGTCTAGGTAATAATTAGGTTTGCAGAGTGTAGTCTAACCCCTATTTACCAAATACCTGCACTTTAACATCTATGTCCCAAAATGCTGCATTATACTTTTCCTGGTTTTCATTAGTAGCATTTTTGAAAGAGGTCTACTTCTTATGCTGAAAGAATACGCACTTTTTCCCCCTTTTCAGCAACTTTGGAACTGTTTCATCTCTTCCGCGTGGAAATGTCAATTATTCTACAGCAGGTGATATTCATGGAGGTTCTGTTTCCACTATCAACATTAAATTCAACTGAACTTATTTTATGACATGCAATATTATAACCTATAATTCCAGTGAGAGTTCATGAAATAGGAGTAAAACCCTTCCTTTCTGTAGTAATGATATAACTACATCGATAAATACAATTTGCAATGACTAGGAATTTAAACAAATTAATTACATGAATTATAGACAGTCTCTTTCAATGTACCAAAAACATATTAGATGATTTCTGAATGTGACTTTTTTTAAAGGAAAAGGTGCAGGTAGGAATGAAGACCAACAGAGATAGGCAGGCAGGAAGAGAGAGGAGAAAGTATTTTATGAAGTTGTTGATCTTGGTTGCTCCTTTTGACCCAGGCCGTGAACCTGGGTCCTTGGACTGTAGGTAGACTGTATCTGGCAGACTTAAGCCACCAAGGTATGCCCTGAATGTTAATTCTAAGAGGAATGAAGGACCATATTTTTAGAAGTCCTGCATAACAATTACTGGCATTTATCAAGAGATTGCTAAATACTTGGAATAGTTATAGGCATTTCTTATACAAATAAGTATTTATTCATCAACAATATTCACAAAATGCCTTTCGTGCTATGTATTAAAGAACAAGGTCAGTAAGACACTCTCCTGGGTCTCAGGAACTCACAGTAGGACTGAGGATACATAAGCAATCAGATTATTTAAAATAATCGGTGTGCTACCAGCAAGGTGGTAGAAGTTGAAGAGTATACAAAGGAGAGAGATACCAAATGCGCTTTGAAAGGAGTCAAAGGTGTCTCTGAAAAGATTATTTGGTTAAGATCATTGGGATACTCCTGAAGTACATGTTTTATTATTACCCCAGTAGGAGAAAAGAAAGACTTAATAAGCTGCTTCATTTCTCAAACTCACATATCATCTAGCAAAGGTAGAATTTGAACCCAGGTCTATGAATCTAACTCCATACTCTTTCCACAAGCCAAGGCTTTCACGTGCTAATCATTTATCTCCCTCGTATTCTAGTTTAGCTGGATTCTAAGAATTTGGGGTGAGAATGACAAGTACTTTATTATCTAAGTACAATCTTACCAGAATTAGTTAATACTTAATTAAAACTATTCAGAAGATAGGTATCACCATCAAGAACAGCAGGACAAAATTATGGCCTATTGCACCTACATGGCTATTCCCCTTCATTGACATAGGAAGAAAAAGTCTAGGTGTTTACATCATTGTTGAGCCCCCTGGTGATGTCTCCACATGTCTCTGTGACCACTGCAGATTCGTTCTGGAGCACTGAGTCTTGACAGCCTTCTTCTAATATTGTATGCATACTCCTTTCCCAGGAAAAGGGGGAATGCTTACAGATGAAAATAATACATTACCGGTATGTCCTGGTGGAGTAGAGGTTTGGCACAGTACACATATATCCCAAGGTCTCCGGTTCAAGACATGGGACTGGGGGGACAGCCAAGATGGACAACTAAATAACATAAATAAATGCTTCTTCCTTCTCTTTCTCCCTGCCTGCCTGTTTACTCACCTTCATTCTTTACCTACACCTCTCCTTCAAAAAAAAAAAAGACAAAAATAATATATTACTGTGGATGTCATCTGTCTCATAAGTAATTTTGTGCTTTTTTTTCTTTTTTTAACAGCCATTGATTAGCATTCCTAAAGAAAATGAAGATATTTATATATTTTTGCATTTGGGCAGCAGCATGGGCCATTCCTGTAAGTATGCCTTTATCAAAACACCGCCTTATTTTTCTATCTCTTTAAACTTAACATTAAAAAAGACATACTTTGCAGATAAGCTGAGCCTAAATATTTATATTTGCATGAAAGTTGTTACAAGATGTTTTTGGGCTTATTGACAAAACCAAATATGCTCTCTAAACTCATGCTTCCATTCTTTTAACCAAAGTTCATGTCTTGAAGGAGGAATATCATTTTAAAAACCCATTCAACTTAATTTACATTTGATACCCAGAAATCACCTTTGCTTTATGCTCTGTGAATTTCATTTTAATATTATAAATTCTGTATATTTTAGGAAGATTTCAATAAAGAAAAATAAAAAACTGAGCTATTTTTCCCCTAACATAAGACGAAACAAATGATTCACTTGGAATTATTTTTTGATGTGTTTATTGTGGAAAATTTGCAATATGCAAATAACACCAAAAAGAAAATTAGGAAAATCAAATAATTTCTAATTTTATTAGTTTGGTTTTATGGTTAATATTTTGATAAATTTGTATAATACTATTAACAATTTGGTATGTATGTTGTTAAGAATTTCCTCTATGTTTGAAATGTGTCCTCAATAGCACAAAATTAGTATATTACTTGATTTTGCTTTTATATTAGTTCTGTTCATATCTACTATTTCCTTAGGAGTTTTGGCTTGTATTATACTTAGAGTGAGTCTTCTGTTAGTGCAAGAGTCTTGTTATACGGAAATGCTGTCTTTCTAATATTCTAGTCCTTTTCTATAGTTGAGATAAGTGGTCTGGTGAAGACTTCAAAAAGGTTGGTAATAGCATCGTGAAAAATATCTGTACGTCTCATTTAAATTCCGCACAAAACCTTTGACAAACCACTTATTTTTTTGACCTAATTTGATTATACTTTGGCCTCATATAATATTTTTCTCTTTGTTTAGGGAAAAAAGTATGTACATATGTGTATGCACATCACTATGTACATGAGGTAAGAATGTTTGCAATTCCCAATATTTTCACTTTGGTAGGTTCCTCATATCAAGCCATTGGAGAGACACACCACTGACAAATCTGTGAATTTGAATCTTCTAGCAAAATCAAAAGTGCCAGTACAGGTATTGGACATAAAATGTGTTTCTAAGTTGTCTTTTAATTCCATTGACTTTCAAGAAATGAATGCTTAGTTTTTTTCAGTTTGCATAACTTTCAGATGAAATTTAAAATTTACTTTCAGTGGTTTCTTTTTTCAGGATAAATTAAATGCTAATGACACAACGAAAGAAAGTGGTGACCCTGTTAATGAAAATGAAAGAGGAAGGCAACAGTATGCCAAAAATGGTGACATAGGAGAAAGAAATGGCTCTGCATGGGGAGAAGTAAGAAGGAAAAGTTCTTTTACACATTCTATGTTAGCAAATGAAGAGGATCAGAATGGGGGCCCAGGGAAACCAGAAACCCATGGACAAGAAGATAGCACCACAGCAAATGGTGTCAGAAGACAAGTAAGCATCACTGACAATCCTGGAGCCAACTGGAGCAATGCTATTGGAAATACTGAGAATTCAAAAAACGGTGATGATAGAGAAGCAAGTCACAGTGAAGATGCCACTGTTGTACTAGAAGATGGACATCAAGTAACAGGAAGCAATAGCAGCACAGATCATGAGGATAACATAAATGGAAATTTCTGTAGAAATGAAGGTGATGCAAGTGAAATAACACACCAGAGAGAAGGTAAGAGAAATGGGAATAAGGATGTAGGGGTAACACCTGGGACAAGTGGAACTGGAAATAGAGAAGATACTGGCCTGGATAATTCTGATGGGAGTCCTAGTGGGAATGGAGCAGAAGAGGATGAAGACAAGGGCTCTGGTGATGATGATGGTGAAGAAACAGGAAATGGAGAAGAGGGTATTGATAACAGAAAGCACCAAGAGGGTGAAGGTCATAAAAAAGAAGACGACAATGACAACAGTTTAGGTCAAAATTCAATTAGTAGTGAAGATGATGATCCTAAAGACAAAGAAGACCCCTATGACATTGATGGAGACAACACCTCCATGAGTGAGGAGGATTCCGATGGTATTACAGAAGACCTTGGTAGTCAAAGACTAGAAAACACCATAGCACACAGTCCCAGAGAAAACGAAGGTGTGAAAAATGAAATCACCAAAGAATCAGAGCCAAGTGCTATTGGGAAGAGCCAAGATAAGGTTAGTTTGTGAAGCCATTTTCTTTCAGTGGCAATTTAAATTCTCTGCTTCCATCAACTAATGGTTGCACCAAATAAATCTTGAAAAATGTCCATCCATTTTCACATCTTAATTATTTGAAACTAATGAGAAACCTACAGTCCTTACTAGAATTTTATATAGAACAGTCTTTAAAGGCAAACATTTCTGAAAATTTCATCATGATCCTAAAAAAGATTTATGCTAAATAATTTATATGTCATGTAACTGTCCACAAAAATTCCTATTAGGTAAAAACACAAATAAGCTTATATACAACTGAAACACCAGTGTGATTTAAAGTATTGAATAAAGTGTATTTTTAAAAACAGCTATTTCTGAGGTACTGGAAATTGAACTCGGTTTGTCTGGTCAGTCAGTCTTCCTCAGACCAATGCAATTTTTCAGGATAACATATATAATAAATCATTCTTTTTTCCATCCTTCTATAGGGAATAGGAATAGGAGGTCCTAATAGAGTCAACAGAAACAACATTACCAAAGACCCTGAGAAATTCAATGAAGGTAAAGAAAGTAAACAACAACATGGAACCATCACACGCAACGGACATGTCCAGACACAAGGAGGAGTTGAAAAAATGCAAGGATCTGGCCAGAAATTAGATCCTGGAAATACATTTGGACCCAGCAAAACAGGTAGTGCCAGCAATAGTGAGGGATATGATAGTTATGAGTTTGATGATGAATCCATGCAAGGAGATGATCCCAACAGCAGTGATGAGTCTAATGGCAATGATGATGCCAGTTCTGAAGGTGACAATAACAGTGATAACCAAGGAGATATTTCCTATAATTCTGATGAATCAAAAGATAATAATGGTAGTGAATCAAAAGGAGACGATGATAATGAGAGTGACAACACATTTGATGCTAATGACAGTGATAGCAATGAAAATGGTAATAATGGGAACAATAACAATGGCAAATCAGACAGCAGCAAAGATAAATCAGACAGTAGTGATAACAGCAGTGACAGTAAATCAGACAGCAGTAACAGTAGTGACAGCAGTGATAGCAGTGACAGTAAATCAGACAGTAGTAACAGCAGTGACAGTAGTGACAGCAGTGATAGCAGTGACAGCAGTGACAGCAGTGACAGTAGTGACAGCAGTGATAGCAGTGACAGCACATCAGACAGCAGTGATAGCAGTGACAGCAGTGACAGTAGTGACAGCAGTGATAGTGACAGTAGTGACAGCAGTGATAGTGACAGTAGTGACAGAAAATCAGACAGCAGTGACAGTAGTGATAGCAGTGATAGCAGTGACAGCAAATCGGACAGCAGTGACAGTAGTGACAGCAGTGATAGCAGTGACAGCAAATCAGACAGCAGTGACAGTAGTGATAGCAGTGATGACAAATCAGACAGTAGTGACAGCAAATCAGATAGCAGTGACAGTAGTGACAGCAAATCTGACAGCAGTGACAGCAGTGACAGCAAATCAGATAGCAGTGACAGTAGTGACAGCAGTGACAG